>CAUDMG010001636.1:0-45768 GCA_958450375.1 Homarus gammarus | reverse complement strand
TCCTGAAGTTTGGTTATTGGATATGGTGGTTAATATATTCATTATACAGCATTATAGCTATTAGCGTTATCATTGATTAGTCCTTCAGCATTTAATATATTTTTGTGTATATGCTTTAAAGATGTATAACGAATTACCTTGCATGAAAATATTACAGTAATGACAATAACAATAATGATAACTCAGATAAAGAGAAAAAACAGCCCAAACAAACCATTCTTCATAGTACAACCGTGAATAAGTAATTAGTTAGTTGGCATCATATTTTAGTAACGTTTATAAGAAACATCAAGTTAGGTTAGTTAACACCTATTAAGTGTTTAACACACAACATCATCCCCCTAGCCTTGAGAGACAATGATGATGCAAAGAATCACACGATGCGGTAATGTAAACACTGGACTCTCACTTGACTCACCAGGGCGGAGGTGGGTGACGGGCTGCTCTAGGCTGGGGTATATAAACTCTCACCGGCTCATCACTTCATCAGTTCGTAAAGGAGCTTAATCCTCACAACTCCAATATGGTATGATTTCGCATTTTGCAACTGCTCTCATCTGCATTAAAATTAACATTATTAATTCACTGAATACGTTATTTGATTCATATAATTCTGTTGTAAATAACTGAATTGTTTCATATTAATACTTTACATTAAAAATATAAGATAATTTGCATTTTGGTTTGATGCAGTAGGATGGTTTCATCTTTGTGTAAGCCAGAATCCTAATAAGAGTTTTACGGCTGAGGGATCACCAAGACTGGATCTATGATGTTTAAAATAATCTTACTAGCCTATAAATCATATCATCATTTACAGTATATTCTTAAAGTTGATGAAATGAATGAAGATTATTAAGAAGATATAAATGGTATTAATAAGGATTAAATTACAACATGTTATTATTTCTAATGTGGTATTCTGCTTACAATAAAATGAATTCACTTGTAATCTCTCTAATAAACTATAGTTAGATTTTTTATATGACTAGCATTAATATGACTGTATGGCACTTCCTTTTCTCCTCTATTTTCTTTCAGTTAAACGACAATTAAAACAGATTGGTTAGTAAATGTGATGAAGAAATATCTCCATAATGTTCGTTCACTGTAGAGATTATTCTTACCCTTAAGACAGTCCTGTACTAATATATTGTCTTCACAATTTCAGAAGTTGGTGTTAGTGTCCCTGGGCGTGGTCCTCCTGGCGGTGTGCTGCTCCGCCATGCCAGGTTATGGTGGAAGTGGTGGTGGGGCCGGCTACGGAGGTGGGGGCGGCGGTTATGGTGGTGGTGGTGGTGGTGGCGGATATGGTGGAAGAGGAGGAGGTGGAGGTTATGGTGGTGGTGGCGGCGGAAATGGTGGGGGTGGCTACGGAGGTGGCGGTGGCGGCTACGGTGGTGGCGGACGAAATGGGGGAGGTGGCTACGGAGGAGGCGGTGGCGGCTACGGAGGTAGTGGCGGTGGCGGTTACGGCGGGGGAGGTGGGGGTTATGGAAAATAAATCTCTACTGACCTCCAGAAATATGCAGACGTTTAATTCTCTGTACTCTTAGTGATCATTTATCATGTGAGTCTCTCCTTATAATATAAAACTTCCTCTCTTCTGAAAGTTATCATGTCTGGTTTACTACGAACATCAAAAACGTCTTACACTGTTTACTAATTATACCGTGAGATAAAATAAACTGCTAAGTGTTAAACTACATCTTGTTTATGTATCTTCTTTCCACAATCAACAGCAGAGGTCACTGGACGTCGTATTTTTTGCCTTCAACTTTACGCAGATTTAATGATGAAATTTCGTGCAGTTCTTTACCATTTCATAAAACTGTTGAAATAATTAACTACAGTCAATTTCACTAAGTAACTAATACATAAGTGTAATAACAACAAACAAGTAAATGAGGTTGTCTTTCATATATAATAACCCGCATCGTAAAATATATAAATGACAATGGATCAAAACATTGATGTAAAGTTATTACATCTGTCACTGTCGTTTGTCTTAATGCTGTGATGTATCAAGCCTTATTATACCAGTATCAAACAACAAAATTACTTAGCAAAAACAACAGTATTAGTATAAGATTAATTGTAAAGTAATTTGTATATTGGATCATATAATAATAACAATAATAATAGTAATAATAATAATAATAATAATAATAATAATAATAATAATAATAATAATAATAATAGTAATAATAATAGTAAGATATAACATTTTATACAAAATGACATTGACCATAAATTATTCAATGGCTATATTAACCAAGTAAACCAGAAGAGATTTTCAGGTAGCCAGATAGAAAGTGAATCATTAGACTACGTTTGACGTCGACGCGAATAATAAGAAGATCGTTAAAAAAATATATGTATACAAAAGATTTTTCTCTTTCTTTATTTTTTTTTTACGGAGATTAGCCCACCCGAGCACAGGTCATCGACCCATAAAGGGGGCCTAGAGAGGCGAATAAATAAGAGTAAAAATAATTCAAAATAGAAAAGAAAAAGTCAATACTAACGTGCACCACGAAGATGCCGGAAAACTAGCTTTTTAAAGTGAGACAGATTGTATGGGTATGGAAACACAGAAGAAGGTAGAGCATTCCAGAGTTTGGCTATGTGAGGAAAGAAGGATGTGCTATAACGGCAGGTTATTCTAGTGTGACCAACATCCACAGAGAAATGGTGGGCACTGCGGGCAAGACGTGTGTTACGAGCCCACGGCCTTGCCGGCGGTACACAGGATGCCAAATCCACCGAACATTGCCCGTTAAAGTACCTGCAAAAGAAAGAGAGTGAAGCAACATTGCGGCGAAGAGGAAGGGAAGAGATATTATCAACTAAAGGAGTAGAGTTAATAACACGAAATGGTTTCGTTGGATGTGTTTGAAGTCCTGTGATGGAGGTTTTCACCGTCCAATGGAAGGAGGGACGTCGTGGCAGATTTCCTTCAGTAAATTTGCCGTGAGGCCCCTTACTTCGTCACGCCTCATGCAGACGAAGTGCTCTTTCGTACACACCATGGCGTGGTCGATATCATAGGATGAGCCACACACGCATACTGGCTAACCGTACCTTAGAGCAATGGCATCTGTGAATTCTTCTTTATTAACGTTGTTAATCAGTTTGAGGCGCCCACCTCCTGCACTATAGCTACTTTTTTTTTAAGTTCTCTGGCAATTGTTACAACAGTTGTTGCAGGTTATCTCTTTGGGTGTGCTACCGTTCTGTCGTAATCGACCGTCGAATCTTGATTAATTCGTTGGTATCCACCTTACTTGCTGTATTCTGAGCTTTTATATTCTTAGTGAGGGCTGGTACTCCTACTGCTACTTCTATTACTACTTTTCTTTTTAAACGTGGCCTCCATCCTCCCCTAATAGCCACACCTTCGCCGCCATTTTATTACCTGAAAATTAACTATCCTAATACATAAGTAGCTACTCTAACTGTGTTGAGTTAATTGAGCCGCAGATCTATGCTGCATTCAGTGACTGTTGCCTCGTAGTCAATATCTGCAACTGTTGTCGGCTTTGGGGCCGATGCTCTCGTTCCCCAGAGGCAGAGCTAAGGAGAGAAAAGGACAGTCGACATCTCAACCAGGCTGTAACAAAACTTTTGGGCTGTTGCTTCTGTTCGGATAGCACCTCCCCGAGTCTGGCGTAGAAGCATGTTGCATTTGGTCCCATCCCACCAGAGTTTGTAAAAACCAGAGGAATGAAGCTGCCTTGATCAACGTTCTGAATTCTTTCTCCAAATGCCCGAATCTTGTCGTTCTCGTTTCTCCTGTGTGCAGTTTCGGGTGCTAAGTTACGGTGACATTCGGCCATGGGATCAAAAATCCTGATGTCGAAGAAGGCTCGCTGTCCTATAGCTGTCCTAACGTCTAGAATCCTCGAGCAATGACGTCAACGCGGGCTTCGTTGGATGTGTTTGAAATTCTCACCGTCCTTTGGAAGGAGTGTAGGTTCTACCCTGACATCACGACAGATTTCCTTCAACATATTTGCAATGAGATCCCTTACTTCGTCATGCCTCATGCATATGAAGCCCCCTTTCTTAGGCCCAGTCCGCACTATCGGACAGTGACCGTCGTGCACGAGTTATGAGTCCGTCATCGCACACTTTGTGGCAACTTTGACCGGCAAACCAGCGGACAGCCCGTGCCCGTAGGTGAGCGAAATCAGCAGACTGCCTGGTGGTTTGGCGCCAGGCATGGACCGACGACGCTTTCCAGCCACAAAAAGTTACACCTGATCGTTAGTCTTTCACTGTCTCACCACGCACCACGAGCCACAGGTGGTGGATGCTCGGTTTACCTCGCCATCATGTCTAGCCCTCCGTCCACGTGCACCACAGAATCTGCAAACCTCCACTGGTCCAGATAAGATACCGTACGGTTAATTGACCTTTATCGCCATTACCCGTGCCTATGGAATGGCAAAAGTGACATGTACAAAGATAGAGACAAACGTGCAGCAGCACTCAAGGGAATTGCAGAGGAGATAAAGAAGATTATTGCCTCCATTACCACAGGGGATATAAAGCGGAAAATAGAGACACTATGAAATCAGCATAGATGTGAAATGAGGCTCGTACATAAATCACAGAAGTCAGGAGCTGGTGTAGACGAAATTTGCAGGCCAAAATTATGGTGCTTTAATGGCCTGTCATTTTTTAATGATAATGAAACAATCTCATTATGAAGGGGGCTTTAGCTCTGGAGGCAGACAGGATGGAGGGGCTCATAATTCCGCAGGAATATGTATGAAAGGGATGTGTGGCCAGTGTGGCACTCTATTAATTCACTCTTACTTGAATGTTTCACCTTCTTTCCCAAGAAAAATCCTCCCCACCCCTCTTTAGGGAAATGGGGTATGGATGATGATGATAATGATGATGATATTCATGTACACATATCACAGTGAAGGTGCAACAAAAGGTATGTAAAGACCCCATTAATACATTTTATTCAACATGCCAATACAGACGTATTTATTGAACTTTCCAATACTTTTGTAATATAGTTCCCTTTACATGTATTAAAAATAGTAATAATTGGAGATCCATCCTAAATTCCTAATGTTTCATCTATCTCATAACGCAATATTGCAATTATTTTGTCATTCTGTACTGCCATGGTACCGCACCCTCTGCAGTGAAATACTCCATATACTGGTCGCTCACATTCCTGGCATCGCCGCTGGCGTTCCGTCCCACCCTCTGCAGTCCTAGTAACTGTGGAATTTGTCGCCATTCACCATAGGTAATCCTTCCTACTGACAAATTTTCAACATCTAAACTTCCTGTAGGCATGTAGTGACTTAATGGTCTTTCCTGAGGAAATTATGCAAAGCTGTGCATGCTAAAACAATTGTTTCAAACTTCCTCGGCGATAGATTAATAGGTGACAGGAATACACGAAATCTATTGGCAAGAATTTATGAGGTAGTAGATAGGAGGCAGCTACCAAACAGGGAGGTACTACCGCCTGGGAAGATATTGGAAGCATAATGTGTTGTCTAATGGTAGACCCTGGTACCATATGGCATCACAAAAATTGTGACCAAGTCCCAGGTTGTTGATCTGACTTTCCGCCTCATTTACACACAATTGCAGGGTCTCAATTCTTTCTCTTACCATTGACAACATAGCATACATACTGTATATTTTTTCTCACTCTTGATTTTTTTTCTTTATGGTTCTTTATTATTATTATTATTATTATTATTATTATTGTTATTATTATTATTACTATTGTTATTATTATTATTATTATTATTATTATTATTATTATTATTATTATTATTATTATTATTATTATTATTATTATTTTATTATTTTATTATTTTTATTTTTGTACTTTTTATTATAATTTTTATTTATCTGAATTATTATTACTGAATTATTATTACTGTATTATTATTATTATTATTATTATTATTATTATTATTATCATTATTATTATTATTATTATTATTATTATTATTATTATTATTATTATTATTTTTATTTTATTATTTTTATTTTTGTACTTTTCATTATAATTTTTATTTATCTGAATTATTATTACTGTATTATAATTATTATTATTATTATCATTATTATTATTATTATTTTTATTGTTATTATTATTATTATTATTATTATTATTATTATTATTATTATTATTATCATTATTATTATTATTATTATTATTATTATTATTATTATTATTATTATTATTATTAATATTATTATTATTTTTTCAACTTCGCTCCCACCCCCCCCCCCCTCCCCCAGGCCCCGATGTGGGTCAGTGACCTGTGCCCGTTGGGCTAATCCCCGTAAAAAAAAATATCGCGTTTTCCACTGTACATCGAGCCCTAGAGAGAAGTTATGAAAAAATGCGTTCCCTACTAGTTTTGTTGCGATGAGGGAAGGGTTTCATGATGTGTCGTTGCAAAGGGAATGCGTCGTCAGCCACGTAGACGTATGGCAATGTCCTCCCACTCCCGGCAAGCAGCCTATCACCTGGCAAACCTGCAGTGTGATTTGCAATATGACGACTGAGAGTACTGTTAGCCCACACACCGACGTCTGACACTCGTCCATTTGTACCAACATGTATGTCCACATATATAAATTCACAGTTTGCATCAGCTATGGCCATGAGTACGATGCTCTGGCGGCCTTTGTAATTAAAGTAGTACGAGCCGCTGTCCTTTGGATGCCTTATTTCCATATGCTTCCCCATCGATGGCTCCGAGACAGTTTGGGAAGTTCCATCTTCTCTGAAACCCATTTGCCACACGCATCCACTCTTCTGGAGTTCTGGGCGTTTGTAAATACAGTTAACAGGGCATGTCAATATACCTTTCATTATGTGTGTGTATATATAATATAAAATACAACACACATCTTCATTTCTGTACATTTTAGATTTACAATGATCCGCTACTGGTGGGAGGTGATGAACATCTGGTACTTCAACAGCACCCGTGCACCCTCTCTTACACAGTCTACTAGTAAAAGACCGCCCAAAAGGATATGTGACGATACAGATAATGTCATGCGAGAAGCCCTCCACCAACTGAGGGCAATGTCTTCGACACAGGACATTAGTGATGAATGCAGTGATTTTGGTAATGTTGTTGCAAACGATCTTCGACAAATGAACGGGGGAACAAAATTTATGCTCAGAAACTGATATACGATGTTCTTTTTCTGCGTAAACTTGGTAAGCTTTCATCGTCGACGAAGGTTATTATATTGTTTACGGGTTTTCCCACAATGCCATGTCGGATAACATTAACGCTAGTTAACGTGATACCCTCCCCTCCATTTTTTGTCGCATAACCAACACAATGATATTATCATGTGTTCTGTTTGATTAATACCAGCTAATTTGTTCACGGGTGTTTTTGGTCATTAATTAATATATATCCTTGTAGACATATAACTGATGGGCATTTCTCCCATTCACTTCTGTTTTGTCTCTACGTTAAAATGTAAAGTACTCAGTATAGGAAATGTAAACAGGGAAACCAGATACCAGATGAACAACGATGCCATAGAGAAATCCGACTGCGAGAGAGATTTAGGAGTAATGATAAGTAGGAACCTTAAGCCAAGTAAACAATGTGTTTTTGCTCGTAACAAGGCTAATAAAGTACTTGGGTTCATACAAAGGAGTGTTAGTTACAAGACTAGCGAGGTCATCCTAAAACTGTATCTTGCTCTTGTGAGACCACACCTGGATTACGCAGTCCAGTTCTGGTCACCGTATTACAGAATGAATATAGAATCCTTGGAAAGAATTCAGAGGAGAATGACAAGACTAATCCCGGGCATCAGGAACCTTGAGTATAGAGACAGGTTAAAGCATCTTAATTTGCACTCCCTTGAGAGACGTAGAGCGAGGGGCGACCTGATAGAGGTGTATAAATGGAAGGCAGGGCTAAACAAAGGGGACATTACAAAGGTACTCAAATTATCCAACCAGGAGCGAACTCGTAACAATGGTTTTAAATTGGACAAATTTAGATTTAGGCGTGAAATAGGTAAACACTGGTTTGGAAACAGAGTAGTGGATGAATGGAACAAGTTACCAAATATCATCATTAACTCGAATACGCTGAATTGCTTCAAACATAGGTTGGATGCTCATATGAGCAATAGGGGTTGGGTGTAAACGGGACTGCCCAGTATGGGCCAATAGGCCCGCTGCAGTTTCCTCCATTCGTATGTTCTTATGTTCTTATGTTATTATGCTTGTATTAATATGGTAGAGGGCTAATATTTGGGAATTATAAATATATATATATATATATATATATATATATATATATATATATATATATATATATATATATATATATATATATATACTGTAGATATTGTTACGACCGTGTCGTATTCTTCTATTTTTTTATATAACATATTTCCATGTTCCATAATATTCCTGTAATGATGTGTTGTATTTAATATTATATAATCTAGTCACCTTACCCTGTGCTGTTAAGGTTTTAACTGTTATTATTTGTTCAAGCCCATTTTGTATTGTAACAAGCATTCTTTGTTTCTCTATGACCATCTGCATCGTTAAACGACCCACCGGGCGGGTTGCATGGCGGAAGCCGACCTTATATATAGGACCCACCAACTGACTGAGTTTAGTTCAGTCCTCTTGCCATACAGTTCACATCCTTTGAGTGACTCTCGTCACCTGTTACTTATAACTAATTTATTTGTGTTGTTCCTGTCGCCACCAATGGGGTATATCTAAGTGAGTACCTATTTATGTCTCTATTTATGTCCACCAGTATTTGCTTAGTTACATTTAAGTAATTCAGTGTTGTTTCACGTTAGTCAATTTCAGTGTTAGTTTTTATATGTTTATGCAATGTTAACGTAATCCAATGCTTTTAATTTTATTCTTTTGATGTTTCGATGTTTAGTATCATTTGTGTCTTAAAAGTTTCGATGGTGAATCAATTTGTTGTGACAGCCTACGAAGCTCTTTATTGTGTTAATATTTAATTAATAAAATTCTTAAAGATTTACTTTATTTATTTTTATTCCCTTTTAATTTACTTCACTTTTTTTGTTTGGTTACGCCTAGAACCTTGATATTTAAGTAAATTAAGAGACGGCGTAACAATATGTATGTACGTCGGGTACAATGCATAATGATCACTATTGATATTTAAGTTATTTTATGGAGAGAATCTTGTGCATACGTTTTGGAGTGAATGTAATTACTTTATACAATAAACAGTTTATTTCTTTACACAACAGTGGTGTCAATCAATAATACTATATAAACAATCCTACCTGCAAGTAATCTTCCTTGAGTACTGCATATATAGCTTTACATGTTTCTGGTATGACATGACATGAAACAAAGGCTAGTGACAGGGGGGAAGGAGGTTCAGGGGAAGGAAAAAGGGAAGGTTGAAGTGAGTTTTAGAAGGAGAGGAAAGGTGCAGTGGCTTATTTCTGGTATTATGAGTGACAAACTCTGCTTCGATATCCTCGTGGTATACTGCAGTGACGAGTATGTGCACCCTGATGCTAGAAATCCGAGTGTTGCTTCGAGACGGGCTGCTGCTGGTATACTCTGCCTCAGATGGGTATCTTCCTTTGCTATGTATGGTTCCACTTTAGCTAGGAGTGTGTAAAAGGCGTTGATATCCATTCTCATGTAGTTGGTCAAATCACGCTCACTTCCATCTTGTAGTTCACTGAATATCGTCATATGACTTCCCAATACCCTGTACTTTTCTCCTACTAAACCACTGTTAACACCAGATCGTTTTCTGCACTCTGCTCTGTCCTTACTTTTTTTTTTTTTTACAAATACAGCAATTAATATGCTATACAGCGCTATTTCTTTCCAACTGTGTTGCACATGGTGTTATCGCACTCAGGGGCTGCCGACCACCTACTGGCTACTGCCCGACTTAACTGCCTAACCACCTACTCAGCAGTGTGGACAACATCACAGTTATGCCCGACAGACTGTGCCCGGTGAGGGCACAGTCCGCCAGTCACTGTCCGATAGTGTGGACGGGGATTTACACACCATGGCGTGATCGACGTCATAAGAAGAGCGGCACACTCATTGTGAGGGCAAGCCTTCTACTGGCCTTCAGTACCTTAGAGCAATGGCATCTGTAAATTCTTGTTTATTAAGACTGAAACCATTTGCCCTTATCCGTAACGTAGTTAACCAGTGTTACAACCCTCACACCCTCTTCTGGGACTCACTAGAGTGACTAGAGCAGGGGTTCTCAACCAGGGGGGAAATCCCCCCAGGGGGGGAATTCAGGTTTTCAGGGGGGGGGGGGGGGGGGGGAAACTGATTCCGGAGCAAGAGATATGTTCGATGAGAAATCAATCACAGAATTTTGGCCCTTGATGTGCGATTCCTACCCAAAAGTGGCAGAAAGAGCTATCCTTGCATTGCTTCCGTTTGTGTCGACATATCTTTGTGAGTCAGACTTTTAAACTCTGTTGCAAATTAAAACGAAGCAACGTAGTAGATTAGAGGTAGAAAATGACCGGCGTTGTGCCCTTTCAAGCACTCCTCCGCGTATCCCAGAATTGGCGAAGAAAAAACAATCACAGGTTTCTCATTGACTGTAATCTTCATCTGAATAAAATTAATTATAAATTTACAATATCCTGGTATTCTATTGAACTTTTTGTTTATTGCATTATGCTTCAGTTTGGTCTGTTAAGTAATTCATTATAAATATAAAAAAAACTATTTTACTTTTATTCAAGTTTTGTAAATCCATCAACATTTTCAATTGGCATTTAATTTGTAAAACTCCACTATAAAAATAATCCATGTAAAATTGTAAATGTATATGTACTAATATGGAAAAAATAAATGATTTTCAGTATTATATTCATATTATTTGGAATGCACTTTTTGAGGCAGACAATCTTGGAAAGGAGGGGGGGAATGACATTCTGACATATGGTGAAAGGGGTGCATGGGGCAAACAAGGTTGAGAACCACTGGACTAGAGGATGCATAGTCAGCCCATAGGCCCATTATGTCAGAGGAGACTCTGAAATACAGCTTTTGTTAACAGAGTGATTAAATGTTAAACACAGACCCTTACCCTATTTCTGGCTAACAATCTCCTGACAGCTGACAGGTGTTTATTTTAATACTACTGCTCCCTAAAACAGGTTCAATCAAAACACAGCATTAAGCCATACAACAAAATATATTTAACAAGAAAATATAATGAATATGTGTTCTCCATCCGTGCACATACAAAAAGGCCACAAATCAATCACTCAAAATAATGTTATCTTCACCAAATATAATGCTCTCTCACTACCACAATATTTTTTTAGACTATAATAAACATATTTTACTTTAGTTAACACCATAATTATCCATGATTGCCCATATAATAATAGATAAATATGCACCACACAAGCTTGACCTCCTATCCTCTTCAACCTAGCTACCGAGAGAGCGTCACCAAAACAAAAATGTTCCAATATTTCTTGTTTCATCACCAAATAATTTCTAATTCTTCTTATACTTCACACCTGCTTCTTTACAGTCTTTCATAACTGTACAAAAAATAAAAATACATTCTACAAAGTTTACATAATGAAACAAATACTCTTATACATACTAATGTAAAAATAACCAAGACATTTTAAAAGTCTTTACTATAAGCTTGGAATTTCGATTCTAAAGAAAAATGGGACACAATAGAAACTAAATACACTGGGTAACTGAAACAAATATTGAGGGAAAGGAGAAATGACCATAACATCAGTTCGAGGCGCCCACCTCCTGCGCTGTAGCTACTTTTTTTCATCTTCTCTGGTACTAGAAGCCTCAGTCGCTGCAACTTATCAATTTGGCCGTGATGTCGTTCTGTCATAATGGACCATCTAATCTTGTTTACTTCGCTGGTAATCACCTCGCCTGTTGCGTTCTGAGAATTTATGTAGTCGGTGAGGGCTGTCGTGAACTTAACTGAGTTTCGATGTTTGGTGGCAGCAATCTCCTCTGGCTCTGTCAATCCCATTCCTCCCGGTCTCTGTGGTAGTGCAAGGAGTGATCTTTCTGCTAGGGTTAAGTGAAGATGTTTCACTAATATGGGAGTGAAATTGACGCTGATAGTCTCTTCCAGAGGGTGCAGGAGGGGTCCGATATTAGGGATAGTGCGCATTAGGTAGTTCCAGCGATGCTTGACTCCATGGGTGAATGCCGCAAAAGCCGAATGTGGTTTTGTGTTAAAAATATCAGACAGAGCTTGGATTTCCCTGATCCATTCATTCACCTTTCCCGTTACTTTACTCGGTCTTGAAGTCCGTCGTGCCGATTACTGTGCCTAAGTGTCTTTGGCCATCCTTTGTTATTTTGACCTCACTTACACCGAACACCTCCATTGCCTGTTCATAATGTTCTGGCTTCACAATGAGGAAGGACTTGCTGGCATTTGGATGGTACCCTATTTGTGGACCATATGATATTATCAGGTCCCACCACTTTTTGATGTCCTTCACTTTTCCTGCTCCTGTAAGATTATCAGCATACGTCACTTGCCTGACCTCGGTTGTTTCAAATTGTATTGTGTGTTGGAGAACGGATAGGCCTTTTGCGTACATTGCTATTGCAACAGGGTCTCCCTGCATTGTTCCCTCAGTTGACTGTAATGATGGTATCACCTCTTAGAGCCTTGATGTTTATTATTTTGAAGTCTGATGGATTCCTATAGATCTTCTTAACATACATTGCAAAGCTTGGACACTTGATCTTAAAGTTGTGCAGTGCGGCCTTGCGGTTAATGTAATAGGCCCCTGTCTCATCAACAGAACGTATTATATAAATGGGTCAATACATCTGATATTATATTCAGATTCACCACCCTGCAACTTTCCACTGTCTATGAGTAAGACATGAGATTGACACGTGAGCGGGCAACTTACCCAAGAGGGCGAGACCCATAGCTCAGCATTTCTGTAAGCACGCACTGCGATGCCCCTAAGCTTCAGTAGCTCACCTCAACTCATATCGTAAGGACGTGACCTAACGTTTATCATACATAAACGCCGTCCCTTTCTCATTCACTCCTAGACAGTGAGACTTACGGTTGATATACACTCAGGAATTATATCTACAACCTTTTATAATAAATCTAAGGAACTACCGTTTGGGTTTCGTTACTTAAAACCCAAATATAAATATGTGTGAACGGACTGGTTAACTGGACAAGCAGCCGATTCATATAGGTGGCAAGCGGTGTGTACGGATTCTTCAAACTGGTAGTCGTATCATCCGTCTGTGTCTTGTGAAAAACAAGAAACCACACAGCAGTGACACGTTACATAATCCGAGTGTTTAAAACTATATCCCGTATTGAGACGATATGTAGTGAGCGCTCCTTATCTCTGTCACATACAAATACGTGCAGAATTCGTAATATACAAATATTACAGCCTGTTGGTACATATCCAGATTGAGCCGGTTGAGATAGACTCCACTCAGCAAGTTCCCTGCAGCTGTCCTGACATCTTCATTTACCACCTCCATTATGCATTTTCCAATGATCCGCCTCAGCACTTCCCCCACTCCTTTAGGCCTACATCCTGGATTTTTATCCAGGGGAATGACGCGGCAGGCCGTCAGAGCATGGAGATGGTGGCAGCACGAGGTTGCTAGCTTTCTTGCAAGGGCGGCGATGGCATTTCAGAGATCATTTGCTACGGTATCAAACTTGTTAGTGCTGAGGATGACTCACCAACCGTTTCCATCCAGGCCTGAAGGGCCAGCTCCTCCCTGAGTTTTCAGTGTTTTTTTTTCCATACCATCCCTTCTGCTATTTCCTCGAACAGAAAAGCATTTGTAGGAATATAGAGTAGGCACCCTGGAACCTGATGTCTTTCTCTTCACTTGCAGGGTGATGGGTTTCCTTCAGTTGTTGTAATGTCTCTCTGTTTATTGGCAGAACACCACCGGAAAATTCCTTTGTGAGCGATCTTTCCGCCAAGGACACCTTCCCCTTCACCCATCTTGTTACCAAATTTTCTGGTAACATCCTCGGTGTTTTGCTTTCTGTCTCCTATGAATTTTAGACTCTCCTGCAGTGTTCTAGCTTCGCGTAAGAGATCATCAAGGGCCCCTTTCTGCCACATTGTCAATCTCTTTTTAATTGCTAGTGCTACTACTACTAACAATAATAATAATAATAATAATAATAATAATAATAATAATAAAAATAAAAATAAAAATAAAAATAAAAATGAAAATAATAATAATAATAATAATAATAATAATAATAATAATAATAATAATATTATTATTATTATTATTATTATTATTATTATTATTATTATTATAATTATTATTCTATTTTAATTTTTATTTTTATTATTATTATTATTATTATTATTATTATTATTATTATTATTATTATTATTATTATTATTGTTATTATTATTATAATTATTATTATTATTATTATTATTATTATTATTATTATTTTTATTTTTATTTTTATTTTTATTTTTATTTTTATTATTATTATTATTATTATTATTATTATTATTATTTCTATTATTATTATTATTATCATCATTATTATCATTATTATCATCATTATTATCATCATCATCATCATCATTATCATCATTATCATCATTATCATCATCATTAACAATGTAACTATGACTTCCTCTATATTCAAAGACATGGTATAGAATATAACCCAAAATACTCCTTTAGAGTTTAGAGTCTAGACTCTAGACAAACCTCATTTCTGGGAGACTTGAACTATGTTTTCTCAAATGAAGTCTTTGCTTCCTTCAGGCTCCATCCTATATATGTTTGGGTTAACTTTCACCACTTGTTTTCTTTTGGCCTCCAATAAGTATTTTATCAATACCAATTCTCGGACTTTTATTTAACAAATGCACCATTAAATCATGCCTTTCATAATTGGGAAGAGCAATATCTTTGTCAGTTTTGATAATAGTCTCCACAAATCTATATGTTTAAGAGTTTTCGTAAATATTAGATGGTAGATCACTTACGCTAAGGACAGTATCTCAAAATGAAGACTATATGATCCTGAAGTTTGGTTATTGGATATGGTGGTTAATATATTCATTATACAGCATTATAGCTATTAGCGTTATCATTGATTAGTCCTTCAGCATTTAATATATTTTTGTGTATATGCTTTAAAGATGTATAACGAATTACCTTGCATGAAAATATTACAGTAATGACAATAACAATAATGATAACTCAGATAAAGAGAAAAAACAGCCCAAACAAACCATTCTTCATAGTACAACCGTGAATAAGTAATTAGTTAGTTGGCATCATATTTTAGTAACGTTTATAAGAAACATCAAGTTAGGTTAGTTAACACCTATTAAGTGTTTAACACACAACATCATCCCCCTAGCCTTGAGAGACAATGATGATGCAAAGAATCACACGATGCGGTAATGTAAACACTGGACTCTCACTTGACTCACCAGGGCGGAGGTGGGTGACGGGCTGCTCTAGGCTGGGGTATATAAACTCTCACCGGCTCATCACTTCATCAGTTCGTAAAGGAGCTTAATCCTCACAACTCCAATATGGTATGATTTCGCATTTTGCAACTGCTCTCATCTGCATTAAAATTAACATTATTAATTCACTGAATACGTTATTTGATTCATATAATTCTGTTGTAAATAACTGAATTGTTTCATATTAATACTTTACATTAAAAATATAAGATAATTTGCATTTTGGTTTGATGCAGTAGGATGGTTTCATCTTTGTGTAAGCCAGAATCCTAATAAGAGTTTTACGGCTGAGGGATCACCAAGACTGGATCTATGATGTTTAAAATAATCTTACTAGCCTATAAATCATATCATCATTTACAGTATATTCTTAAAGTTGATGAAATGAATGAAGATTATTAAGAAGATATAAATGGTATTAATAAGGATTAAATTACAACATGTTATTATTTCTAATGTGGTATTCTGCTTACAATAAAATGAATTCACTTGTAATCTCTCTAATAAACTATAGTTAGATTTTTTATATGACTAGCATTAATATGACTGTATGGCACTTCCTTTTCTCCTCTATTTTCTTTCAGTTAAACGACAATTAAAACAGATTGGTTAGTAAATGTGATGAAGAAATATCTCCATAATGTTCGTTCACTGTAGAGATTATTCTTACCCTTAAGACAGTCCTGTACTAATATATTGTCTTCACAATTTCAGAAGTTGGTGTTAGTGTCCCTGGGCGTGGTCCTCCTGGCGGTGTGCTGCTCCGCCATGCCAGGTTATGGTGGAAGTGGTGGTGGGGCCGGCTACGGAGGTGGGGGCGGCGGTTATGGTGGTGGTGGTGGTGGTGGCGGATATGGTGGAAGAGGAGGAGGTGGAGGTTATGGTGGTGGTGGCGGCGGAAATGGTGGGGGTGGCTACGGAGGTGGCGGTGGCGGCTACGGTGGTGGCGGACGAAATGGGGGAGGTGGCTACGGAGGAGGCGGTGGCGGCTACGGAGGTAGTGGCGGTGGCGGTTACGGCGGGGGAGGTGGGGGTTATGGAAAATAAATCTCTACTGACCTCCAGAAATATGCAGACGTTTAATTCTCTGTACTCTTAGTGATCATTTATCATGTGAGTCTCTCCTTATAATATAAAACTTCCTCTCTTCTGAAAGTTATCATGTCTGGTTTACTACGAACATCAAAAACGTCTTACACTGTTTACTAATTATACCGTGAGATAAAATAAACTGCTAAGTGTTAAACTACATCTTGTTTATGTATCTTCTTTCCACAATCAACAGCAGAGGTCACTGGACGTCGTATTTTTTGCCTTCAACTTTACGCAGATTTAATGATGAAATTTCGTGCAGTTCTTTACCATTTCATAAAACTGTTGAAATAATTAACTACAGTCAATTTCACTAAGTAACTAATACATAAGTGTAATAACAACAAACAAGTAAATGAGGTTGTCTTTCATATATAATAACCCGCATCGTAAAATATATAAATGACAATGGATCAAAACATTGATGTAAAGTTATTACATCTGTCACTGTCGTTTGTCTTAATGCTGTGATGTATCAAGCCTTATTATACCAGTATCAAACAACAAAATTACTTAGCAAAAACAACAGTATTAGTATAAGATTAATTGTAAAGTAATTTGTATATTGGATCATATAATAATAACAATAATAATAGTAATAATAATAATAATAATAATAATAATAATAATAATAATAATAATAATAATAGTAATAATAATAGTAAGATATAACATTTTATACAAAATGACATTGACCATAAATTATTCAATGGCTATATTAACCAAGTAAACCAGAAGAGATTTTCAGGTAGCCAGATAGAAAGTGAATCATTAGACTACGTTTGACGTCGACGCGAATAATAAGAAGATCGTTAAAAAAATATATGTATACAAAAGATTTTTCTCTTTCTTTATTTTTTTTTTACGGAGATTAGCCCACCCGAGCACAGGTCATCGACCCATAAAGGGGGCCTAGAGAGGCGAATAAATAAGAGTAAAAATAATTCAAAATAGAAAAGAAAAAGTCAATACTAACGTGCACCACGAAGATGCCGGAAAACTAGCTTTTTAAAGTGAGACAGATTGTATGGGTATGGAAACACAGAAGAAGGTAGAGCATTCCAGAGTTTGGCTATGTGAGGAAAGAAGGATGTGCTATAACGGCAGGTTATTCTAGTGTGACCAACATCCACAGAGAAATGGTGGGCACTGCGGGCAAGACGTGTGTTACGAGCCCACGGCCTTGCCGGCGGTACACAGGATGCCAAATCCACCGAACATTGCCCGTTAAAGTACCTGCAAAAGAAAGAGAGTGAAGCAACATTGCGGCGAAGAGGAAGGGAAGAGATATTATCAACTAAAGGAGTAGAGTTAATAACACGAAATGGTTTCGTTGGATGTGTTTGAAGTCCTGTGATGGAGGTTTTCACCGTCCAATGGAAGGAGGGACGTCGTGGCAGATTTCCTTCAGTAAATTTGCCGTGAGGCCCCTTACTTCGTCACGCCTCATGCAGACGAAGTGCTCTTTCGTACACACCATGGCGTGGTCGATATCATAGGATGAGCCACACACGCATACTGGCTAACCGTACCTTAGAGCAATGGCATCTGTGAATTCTTCTTTATTAACGTTGTTAATCAGTTTGAGGCGCCCACCTCCTGCACTATAGCTACTTTTTTTTTAAGTTCTCTGGCAATTGTTACAACAGTTGTTGCAGGTTATCTCTTTGGGTGTGCTACCGTTCTGTCGTAATCGACCGTCGAATCTTGATTAATTCGTTGGTATCCACCTTACTTGCTGTATTCTGAGCTTTTATATTCTTAGTGAGGGCTGGTACTCCTACTGCTACTTCTATTACTACTTTTCTTTTTAAACGTGGCCTCCATCCTCCTCTAATAGCCACACCTTCGCCGCCATTTTATTACCTGAAAATTAACTATCCTAATACATAAGTAGCTACTCTAACTGTGTTGAGTTAATTGAGCCGCAGATCTATGCTGCATTCAGTGACTGTTGCCTCGTAGTCAATATCTGCAACTGTTGTCGGCTTTGGGGCCGATGCTCTCGTTCCCCAGAGGCAGAGCTAAGGAGAGAAAAGGACAGTCGACATCTCAACCAGGCTGTAACAAAACTTTTGGGCTGTTGCTTCTGTTCGGATAGCACCTCCCCGAGTCTGGCGTAGAAGCATGTTGCATTTGGTCCCATCCCACCAGAGTTTGTAAAAACCAGAGGAATGAAGCTGCCTTGATCAACGTTCTGAATTCTTTCTCCAAATGCCCGAATCTTGTCGTTCTCGTTTCTCCTGTGTGCAGTTTCGGGTGCTAAGTTACGGTGACATTCGGCCATGGGATCAAAAATCCTGATGTCGAAGAAGGCTCGCTGTCCTATAGCTGTCCTAACGTCTAGAATCCTCGAGCAATGACGTCAACGCGGGCTTCGTTGGATGTGTTTGAAATTCTCACCGTCCTTTGGAAGGAGTGTAGGTTCTACCCTGACATCACGACAGATTTCCTTCAACATATTTGCAATGAGATCCCTTACTTCGTCATGCCTCATGCATATGAAGCCCCCTTTCTTAGGCCCAGTCCGCACTATCGGACAGTGACCGTCGTGCACGAGTTATGAGTCCGTCATCGCACACTTTGTGGCAACTTTGACCGGCAAACCAGCGGACAGCCCGTGCCCGTAGGTGAGCGAAATCAGCAGACTGCCTGGTGGTTTGGCGCCAGGCATGGACCGACGACGCTTTCCAGCCACAAAAAGTTACACCTGATCGTTAGTCTTTCACTGTCTCACCACGCACCACGAGCCACAGGTGGTGGATGCTCGGTTTACCTCGCCATCATGTCTAGCCCTCCGTCCACGTGCACCACAGAATCTGCAAACCTCCACTGGTCCAGATAAGATACCGTACGGTTAATTGACCTTTATCGCCATTACCCGTGCCTATGGAATGGCAAAAGTGACATGTACAAAGATAGAGACAAACGTGCAGCAGCACTCAAGGGAATTGCAGAGGAGATAAAGAAGATTATTGCCTCCATTACCACAGGGGATATAAAGCGGAAAATAGAGACACTATGAAATCAGCATAGATGTGAAATGAGGCTCGTACATAAATCACAGAAGTCAGGAGCTGGTGTAGACGAAATTTGCAGGCCAAAATTATGGTGCTTTAATGGCCTGTCATTTTTTAATGATAATGAAACAATCTCATTATGAAGGGGGCTTTAGCTCTGGAGGCAGACAGGATGGAGGGGCTCATAATTCCGCAGGAATATGTATGAAAGGGATGTGTGGCCAGTGTGGCACTCTATTAATTCACTCTTACTTGAATGTTTCACCTTCTTTCCCAAGAAAAATCCTCCCCACCCCTCTTTAGGGAAATGGGGTATGGATGATGATGATAATGATGATGATATTCATGTACACATATCACAGTGAAGGTGCAACAAAAGGTATGTAAAGACCCCATTAATACATTTTATTCAACATGCCAATACAGACGTATTTATTGAACTTTCCAATACTTTTGTAATATAGTTCCCTTTACATGTATTAAAAATAGTAATAATTGGAGATCCATCCTAAATTCCTAATGTTTCATCTATCTCATAACGCAATATTGCAATTATTTTGTCATTCTGTACTGCCATGGTACCGCACCCTCTGCAGTGAAATACTCCATATACTGGTCGCTCACATTCCTGGCATCGCCGCTGGCGTTCCGTCCCACCCTCTGCAGTCCTAGTAACTGTGGAATTTGTCGCCATTCACCATAGGTAATCCTTCCTACTGACAAATTTTCAACATCTAAACTTCCTGTAGGCATGTAGTGACTTAATGGTCTTTCCTGAGGAAATTATGCAAAGCTGTGCATGCTAAAACAATTGTTTCAAACTTCCTCGGCGATAGATTAATAGGTGACAGGAATACACGAAATCTATTGGCAAGAATTTATGAGGTAGTAGATAGGAGGCAGCTACCAAACAGGGAGGTACTACCGCCTGGGAAGATATTGGAAGCATAATGTGTTGTCTAATGGTAGACCCTGGTACCATATGGCATCACAAAAATTGTGACCAAGTCCCAGGTTGTTGATCTGACTTTCCGCCTCATTTACACACAATTGCAGGGTCTCAATTCTTTCTCTTACCATTGACAACATAGCATACATACTGTATATTTTTTCTCACTCTTGATTTTTTTTCTTTATGGTTCTTTATTATTATTATTATTATTATTATTATTATTGTTATTATTATTATTACTATTGTTATTATTATTATTATTATTATTATTATTAATTTTGTTATTATTATTATTATTATTATTATTATTATTATTTATTTTTTTTATTATTTTTATTTTTGTACTTTTTATTATAATTTTTATTTATCTGAATTATTATTACTGAATTATTATTACTGTATTATTATTATTATTATTATTATTATTATTATTATTATTATCATTATTATTATTATTATTATTATTATTATTATTATTATTATTATTATTATTTTTATTTTATTATTTTTATTTTTGTACTTTTCATTATAATTTTTATTTATCTGAATTATTATTACTGTATTATAATTATAATTATTATTATCATTATTATTATTATTATTTTTATTATTATTATTATTATTATTATTATTATTATTATTATTATTATTATTATTATTATCATTATTATTATTATTATTATTATTATTATTATTATTATTATTATTATTATTATTATTAATTTATTATTATTTTTTCAACTTCGCTCCCACCCCCCCCCCCTCCCCCAGGCCCCGATGTGGGTCAGTGACCTGTGCCCGTTGGGCTAATCCCCGTAAAAAAAAATATCGCGTTTTCCACTGTACATCGAGCCCTAGAGAGAAGTTATGAAAAAATGCGTTCCCTACTAGTTTTGTTGCGATGAGGGAAGGGTTTCATGATGTGTCGTTGCAAAGGGAATGCGTCGTCAGCCACGTAGACGTATGGCAATGTCCTCCCACTCCCGGCAAGCAGCCTATCACCTGGCAAACCTGCAGTGTGATTTGCAATATGACGACTGAGAGTACTGTTAGCCCACACACCGACGTCTGACACTCGTCCATTTGTACCAACATGTATGTCCACATATATAAATTCACAGTTTGCATCAGCTATGGCCATGAGTACGATGCTCTGGCGGCCTTTGTAATTAAAGTAGTACGAGCCGCTGTCCTTTGGATGCCTTATTTCCATATGCTTCCCCATCGATGGCTCCGAGACAGTTTGGGAAGTTCCATCTTCTCTGAAACCCATTTGCCACACGCATCCACTCTTCTGGAGTTCTGGGCGTTTGTAAATACAGTTAACAGGGCATGTCAATATACCTTTCATTATGTGTGTGTATATATAATATAAAATACAACACACATCTTCATTTCTGTACATTTTAGATTTACAATGATCCGCTACTGGTGGGAGGTGATGAACATCTGGTACTTCAACAGCACCCGTGCACCCTCTCTTACACAGTCTACTAGTAAAAGACCGCCCAAAAGGATATGTGACGATACAGATAATGTCATGCGAGAAGCCCTCCACCAACTGAGGGCAATGTCTTCGACACAGGACATTAGTGATGAATGCAGTGATTTTGGTAATGTTGTTGCAAACGATCTTCGACAAATGAACGGGGGAACAAAATTTATGCTCAGAAACTGATATACGATGTTCTTTTTCTGCGTAAACTTGGTAAGCTTTCATCGTCGACGAAGGTTATTATATTGTTTACGGGTTTTCCCACAATGCCATGTCGGATAACATTAACGCTAGTTAACGTGATACCCTCCCCTCCATTTTTTGTCGCATAACCAACACAATGATATTATCATGTGTTCTGTTTGATTAATACCAGCTAATTTGTTCACGGGTGTTTTTGGTCATTAATTAATATATATCCTTGTAGACATATAACTGATGGGCATTTCTCCCATTCACTTCTGTTTTGTCTCTACGTTAAAATGTAAAGTACTCAGTATAGGAAATGTAAACAGGGAAACCAGATACCAGATGAACAACGATGCCATAGAGAAATCCGACTGCGAGAGAGATTTAGGAGTAATGATAAGTAGGAACCTTAAGCCAAGTAAACAATGTGTTTTTGCTCGTAACAAGGCTAATAAAGTACTTGGGTTCATACAAAGGAGTGTTAGTTACAAGACTAGCGAGGTCATCCTAAAACTGTATCTTGCTCTTGTGAGACCACACCTGGATTACGCAGTCCAGTTCTGGTCACCGTATTACAGAATGAATATAGAATCCTTGGAAAGAATTCAGAGGAGAATGACAAGACTAATCCCGGGTATCAGGAACCTTGAGTATAGAGACAGGTTAAAGCATCTTAATTTGCACTCCCTTGAGAGACGTAGAGCGAGGGGCGACCTGATAGAGGTGTATAAATGGAAGGCAGGGCTAAACAAAGGGGACATTACAAAGGTACTCAAATTATCCAACCAGGAGCGAACTCGTAACAATGGTTTTAAATTGGACAAATTTAGATTTAGGCGTGAAATAGGTAAACACTGGTTTGGAAACAGAGTAGTGGATGAATGGAACAAGTTACCAAATATCATCATTAACTCGAATACGCTGAATTGCTTCAAACATAGGTTGGATGCTCATATGAGCAATAGGGGTTGGGTGTAAACGGGACTGCCCAGTATGGGCCAATAGGCCCGCTGCAGTTTCCTCCATTCGTATGTTCTTATGTTCTTATGTTATTATGCTTGTATTAATATGGTAGAGGGCTAATATTTGGGAATTATAAATATATATATATATATATATATATATATATATATATATATATATATATATATATATATATATATATATATATACTGTAGATATTGTTACGACCGTGTCGTATTCTTCTATTTTTTTATATAACATACTTCCATGTTCCATAATATTCCTGTAATGATGTGTTGTATTTAATATTATATAATCTAGTCACCTTACCCTGTGCTGTTAAGGTTTTAACTGTTATTATTTGTTCAAGCCCATTTTGTATTGTAACAAGCATTCTTTGTTTCTCTATGACCATCTGCATCGTTAAACGACCCACCGGGCGGGTTGCATGGCGGAAGCCGACCTTATATATAGGACCCACCAACTGACTGAGTTTAGTTCAGTCCTCTTGCCATACAGTTCACATCCTTTGAGTGACTCTCGTCACCTGTTACTTATAACTAATTTATTTGTGTTGTTCCTGTCGCCACCAATGGGGTATATCTAAGTGAGTACCTATTTATGTCTCTATTTATGTCCACCAGTATTTGCTTAGTTACATTTAAGTAATTCAGTGTTGTTTCACGTTAGTCAATTTCAGTGTTAGTTTTTATATGTTTATGCAATGTTAACGTAATCCAATGCTTTTAATTTTATTCTTTTGATGTTTCGATGTTTAGTATCATTTGTGTCTTAAAAGTTTCGATGGTGAATCAATTTGTTGTGACAGCCTACGAAGCTCTTTATTGTGTTAATATTTAATTAATAAAATTCTTAAAGATTTACTTTATTTATTTTTATTCCCTTTTAATTTACTTCACTTTTTTTGTTTGGTTACGCCTAGAACCTTGATATTTAAGTAAATTAAGAGACGGCGTAACAATATGTATGTACGTCGGGTACAATGCATAATGATCACTATTGATATTTAAGTTATTTTATGGAGAGAATCTTGTGCATACGTTTTGGAGTGAATGTAATTACTTTATACAATAAACAGTTTATTTCTTTACACAACAGTGGTGTCAATCAATAATACTATATAAACAATCCTACCTGCAAGTAATCTTCCTTGAGTACTGCATATATAGCTTCACATGTTTCTGGTATGACATAACATGACATGAAACAAAGGCTAGTGACAGGGGGGAAGGAGGTTCAGGGGAAGGAAAAAGGGAAGGTTGAAGTGAGTTTTAGAAGGAGAGGAAAGGTGCAGTGGCTTATTTCTGGTATTATGAGTGACAAACTCTGCTTCGATATCCTCGTGGTATACTGCAGTGACGAGTATGTGCACCCTGATGCTAGAAATCCGAGTGTTGCTTCGAGACGGGCTGCTGCTGGTATACTCTGCCTCAGATGGGTATCTTCCTTTGCTATGTATGGTTCCACTTTAGCTAGGAGTGTGTAAAAGGCGTTGATATCCATTCTCATGTAGTTGGTCAAATCACGCTCACTTCCATCTTGTAGTTCACTGAATATCGTCATATGACTTCCCAATACCCTGTACTTTTCTCCTACTAAACCACTGTTAACACCAGATCGTTTTCTGCACTCTGCTCTGTCCTTACTTTTTTTTTTTTTTACAAATACAGCACTTAATATGCTATACAGCGCTATTTCTTTCCAACTGTGTTGCACATGGTGTTATCGCACTCAGGGGCTGCCGACCACCTACTGGCTACTGCCCGACTTAACTGCCTAACCACCTACTCAGCAGTGTGGACAACATCACAGTTATGCCCGACAGACTGTGCCAGGTGAGGGCACAGTCCGCCAGTCACTGTCCGATAGTGTGGACGGGGATTTACACACCATGGCGTGATCGACGTCATAAGACGAGCGGCACACTCATTGTGAGGGCAAGCCTTCTACTGGCCTTCAGTACCTTAGAGCAATGGCATCTGTAAATTCTTGTTTATTAAGACTGAAACCATTTGCCCTTATCCGTAACGTAGTTAACCAGTGTTACAACCCTCACACCCTCTTCTGAGACTCACTAGAGTGACTAGAGCAGGGGTTCTCAACCAGGGGGGAAATCCCCCCAGGGGGGGAATTCAGGTTTTCAGGGGGGGGGGGGGGAAACTGATTCCGGAGCAAGAGATATGTTCGATGAGAAATCAATCACAGAATTTTGGCCCTTGATGTGCGATTCCTACCCAAAAGTGGCAGAAAGAGCTATCCTTGCATTGCTTCCGTTTGTGTCGACATATCTTTGTGAGTCAGACTTTTAAACTCTGTTGCAAATTAAAACGAAGCAACGTAGTAGATTAGAGGTAGAAAATGACCGGCGTTGTGCCCTTTCAAGCACTCCTCCGCGTATCCCAGAATTGGCGAAGAAAAAACAATCACAGGTTTCTCATTGACTGTAATCTTCATCTGAATAAAATTAATTATAAATTTACAATATCCTGGTATTCTATTGAACTTTTTGTTTATTGCATTATGCTTCAGTTTGGTCTGTTAAGTAATTCATTATAAATATAAAAAAAACTATTTTACTTTTATTCAAGTTTTGTAAATCCATCAACATTTTCAATTGGCATTTAATTTGTAAAACTCCACTATAAAAATAATCCATGTAAAATTGTAAATGTATATGTACTAATATGGAAAAAATAAATGATTTTCAGTATTATATTCATATTATTTGGAATGCACTTTTTGAGGCAGACAATCTTGGAAAGGAGGGGGGGAATGACATTCTGACATATGGTGAAAGGGGTGCATGGGGCAAACAAGGTTGAGAACCACTGGACTAGAGGATGCATAGTCAGCCCATAGGCCCATTATGTCAGAGGAGACTCTGAAATACAGCTTTTGTTAACAGAGTGATTAAATGTTAAACACAGACCCTTACCCTATTTCTGGCTAACAATCTCCTGACAGCTGACAGGTGTTTATTTTAATACTACTGCTCCCTAAAACAGGTTCAATCAAAACACAGCATTAAGCCATACAACAAAATATATTTAACAAGAAAATATAATGAATATGTGTTCTCCATCCGTGCACATACAAAAAGGCCACAAATCAATCACTCAAAATAATGTTATCTTCACCAAATATAATGCTCTCTCACTACCACAATATTTTTTTAGACTATAATAAACATATTTTACTTTAGTTAACACCATAATTATCCATGATTGCCCATATAATAATAGATAAATATGCACCACACAAGCTTGACCTCCTATCCTCTTCAACCTAGCTACCGAGAGAGCGTCACCAAAACAAAAATGTTCCAATATTTCTTGTTTCATCACCAAATAATTTCTAATTCTTCTTATACTTCACACCTGCTTCTTTACAGTCTTTCATAACTGTACAAAAAATAAAAATACATTCTACAAAGTTTACATAATGAAACAAATACTCTTATACATACTAATGTAAAAATAACCAAGACATTTTAAAAGTCTTTACTATAAGCTTGGAATTTCGATTCTAAAGAAAAATGGGACACAATAGAAACTAAATACACTGGGTAACTGAAACAAATATTGAGGGAAAGGAGAAATGACCATAACATCAGTTCGAGGCGCCCACCTCCTGCGCTGTAGCTACTTTTTTTCATCTTCTCTGGTACTAGAAGCCTCAGTCGCTGCAACTTATCAATTTGGCCGTGATGTCGTTCTGTCATAATGGACCATCTAATCTTGTTTACTTCGCTGGTAATCACCTCGCCTGTTGCGTTCTGAGAATTTATGTAGTCGGTGAGGGCTGTCGTGAACTTAACTGAGTTTCGATGTTTGGTGGCAGCAATCTCCTCTGGCTCTGTCAATCCCATTCCTCCCGGTCTCTGTGGTAGTGCAAGGAGTGATCTTTCTGCTAGGGTTAAGTGAAGATGTTTCACTAATATGGGAGTGAAATTGACGCTGATAGTCTCTTCCAGAGGGTGCAGGAGGGGTCCGATATTAGGGATAGTGCGCATTAGGTAGTTCCAGCGATGCTTGACTCCATGGGTGAATGCCGCAAAAGCCGAATGTGGTTTTGTGTTAAAAATATCAGACAGAGCTTGGATTTCCCTGATCCATTCATTCACCTTTCCCGTTACTTTACTCGGTCTTGAAGTCCGTCGTGCCGATTACTGTGCCTAAGTGTCTTTGGCCATCCTTTGTTATTTTGACCTCACTTACACCGAACACCTCCATTGCCTGTTCATAATGTTCTGGCTTCACAATGAGGAAGGACTTGCTGGCATTTGGATGGTACCCTATTTGTGGACCATATGATATTATCAGGTCCCACCACTTTTTGATGTCCTTCACTTTTCCTGCTCCTGTAAGATTATCAGCATACGTCACTTGCCTGACCTCGGTTGTTTCAAATTGTATTGTGTGTTGGAGAACGGATAGGCCTTTTGCGTACATTGCTATTGCAACAGGGTCTCCCTGCATTGTTCCCTCAGTTGACTGTAATGATGGTATCACCTCTTAGAGCCTTGATGTTTATTATTTTGAAGTCTGATGGATTCCTATAGATCTTCTTAACATACATTGCAAAGCTTGGACACTTGATCTTAAAGTTGTGCAGTGCGGCCTTGCGGTTAATGTAATAGGCCCCTGTCTCATCAACAGAACGTATTATATAAATGGGTCAATACATCTGATATTATATTCAGATTCACCACCCTGCAACTTTCCACTGTCTATGAGTAAGACATGAGATTGACACGTGAGCGGGCAACTTACCCAAGAGGGCGAGACCCATAGCTCAGCATTTCTGTAAGCACGCACTGCGATGCCCCTAAGCTTCAGTAGCTCACCTCAACTCATATCGTAAGGACGTGACCTAACGTTTATCATACATAAACGCCGTCCCTTTCTCATTCACTCCTAGACAGTGAGACTTACGGTTGATATACACTCAGGAATTATATCTACAACCTTTTATAATAAATCTAAGGAACTACCGTTTGGGTTTCGTTACTTAAAACCCAAATATAAATATGTGTGAACGGACTGGTTAACTGGACAAGCAGCCGATTCATATAGGTGGCAAGCGGTGTGTACGGATTCTTCAAACTGGTAGTCGTATCATCCGTCTGTGTCTTGTGAAAAACAAGAAACCACACAGCAGTGACACGTTACATAATCCGAGTGTTTAAAACTATATCCCGTATTGAGACGATATGTAGTGAGCGCTCCTTATCTCTGTCACATACAAATACGTGCAGAATTCGTAATATACAAATATTACAGCCTGTTGGTACATATCCAGATTGAGCCGGTTGAGATAGACTCCACTCAGCATTCCCTAGACATTACAGTGTTGCAGTGTTGAAAAACAGTTTCGTAGCCTGGAATTCAATTGGTATTTCACTAGCAGCTGGGCAGTATTGTTGTGTCGTCAGCGCGAATTACGAATTCCGGTGTCATCATACAGATCTCCATATATACGTGGACTGTGAAGACTGGGCACACGGCAGTTTTCGCCAGCGAACCAGCAACCACCAGTGTGATAACCAATCATAGTTTTCTGATCGCCGGAGGAGGAACTCACCTAAATCAAGTGGACTCGTCTCTCACCAAAGCAGAAGCGTCATCTCGTTGCCAAGGAAACCAGCAGCAGCGCACGCATCCTAGGAAGAGGCAACGCCCACACTCCACCCAGAACTCGTGAAGGATCACATTTTCTATACAGACGTACTACTCTGTATAAATAGGTATTTAAATTACATAGTTCTACACACATGAACACGTTCGAGAGGTATCTTCACACCGATAGGTTCGTCGGATAGGATTATTTCAATGATAAAGTGTCGAATGTAAGATTAATGTATTGAAATCCTATAATTTACAGTAGTTTGTAAGTGTCTGTCTTCTTATTGATAGTTTAAAAATTAACTACAATCCATATTCATTTGTCTTGTAAATGAGAGGCAAGTGATCTACTTACTGTTAAGTATTCATTGACCCAAGGGGGCTAATAGATAATTTCTAAGTTTCCCATGTCTAATGTAGATGAAATCGAACGCCTAGCGCAACTGTTTGCTGATAACCAACTCATCAATGATCAAGCCCAGACTGACATAGATTTTGAGTATGGAACACAGTTAAATGAGTCGGTAGGAAGTAGTGAGAAAGTTATAGACGAATCATTTGACGACTTAAACCGTCGTACCCTACGGTCTGGTAATCACTATAGTACCTCACCTAAGTATACTAAAGCAGCTACCCCTGTTACAGGTGATAGTGTGTCTGTTGCTAAATTGGTAACAACATTATTAACCCAGCCTTCTGTTAAGAGTAAGAATACTAACTTGCTTACTAACACTAAAATGGCTTCGTCTAACCCTCATACCAGTAATACTACCACACCTAAAGCTGATAATGTTATTAATATCATGCAGGGCGGCGATTATGTTCGAAATTTCACAGGACAAGACGATTATAGGGTCGCACATTTTATTCGTGCATGTGAAGATAGCATGAGCAATAGTCACATAAAGACTGACGAAGAAAAGAAAGCATATGTACGTTCCCATATAACGCAGGGTTCCTATGCAGGCAGTCGTTTAAATGCGTTTGGTTTACAAAGCCCTCACTATGAAAAGTTCAAGCGAACGCTAATTGGGATTTTTGGGGGTAGGTCACAGCTGGGCCAACTGCAATGGATCTTCAGATGGTTGGATCGCTGTATTCCAGGTATACGAAACGAAACACCGGTTGACGCTGTTGACATCGCGGGCGAGGTTCGCCAGGACATGCAAGCGACCTTCCCGTCATCAGGCTGGTACAACTCACGGGGTGATATGCCACCGGAAAATGTGGAAACATTGATAGAACTAATAAGTTTTCTTCTTTCCGTCCGTGTTCCCTTATATAGCCGGGCACAGGAAGTACAGTATGAACCACCCTTGGATATGGTGGAATAGGCAAACAAGCTCTGTCCCCAGGCTACGGGCCCCTTACTGGCGCAGCCCTCAGTGACGTCACCACAACCCGGGCCGTCTCAGATGCCACAGATGCCTCACCTCCAGACTCCTTATGCGACACACTTAGCTCCGATCGCTCCTCCCCGCCTAACATATAAACAGAAAACATCGTTACGATGCGCACATTGTAATAAACGTGGCCACGTAATGGAAGATTGTTTTCAGCTCCGAGGTAATAGTGCTAATTTTAAGGCCACACCCGGTGCAAAGCCATTCTCAAGGTCAAACAGAGAGGGAGCTAAAGCAGCACCTCCTCCTCCTACCCAGAAAGCGCGCAAATGGTGGGCGCTTCACAAATCGACATCTCATAGTTCACATGAGTGCGATATATTAATAAAGGCTAGGGGAGTGGACCTAAGTGAAACGGAGGTGTCGTATAGGCGCAAGCAGAAACGTCCCCAGGACAAGTCGTCGGGGGAATACCAGCGCACACCACAGCAGGGAGAGGGATAGATAGGGTAATTCCCTCCCCTCCACACAGCACTTCTATAGCGGCCTCATTAGTAGCGGCGCTTAGCAAAGTGGAAGTGTTGTCAGTGCGGGTGAGAGTGGATAATACCAGATTGGTTCTTGATATAGACACGAGTTACAACGTAAATTCCCTCACCACAAATTCAAATGGAGGCCTAGTAACGCTGAGCTCGAAGGAGTTTCAGGTACTCAGCTGAGCATCAAAGGAATGGTGACGTTACACTCAGATTCTCAAGACGTGGTACGCCCTTCTACGCGGACTTTTATATAGTTCAGCAGTTCAATTTGCCAGCTGACGGGTTACTTGGTCTACCAACTCTTCGAAAGAACATGATAGATGTTCATCCACGTAATAATAGTGTTACGTTTAAAGGTGTTTCCTACACAGCAATGAGTCATTCTGAACCTTTGCTCACCGCTAGGACGAAAGTGTTGTCTACCAATCCTATTAAGAGGAAGGCGGATCATGCGTCAGAGATATCTCTCGACCTCAACCACACACCTTCCCAGCGTGATTACAGCAGCAAGAGTTGGACGATTGTACCAGCAGTGTTGAAGAGTAATCTCCATTACAAAAATGAGGAAATCACCAAAGCAACTGTCGAACTACCCAACGTGTACACGGGCACAGATGTAGTGTGCCTCCCGGAAACATGCAAGGTAAAAGGGCTGTCATGTGAATCTACCCTGAGCACAATACGCCCTGGTGGTTTGACCGACGTACTGATTCTAAATCGAACAGGCGTTCAACGAATCTTAAAGAAAGGATGTTATGTGTGTGATTTTCTAGATATCACAGCAATGTCGAAGTGCAACCAAATAAATTCCTAATTCGAGGTATTGTTGCGAATTGCCAACAAGACTCGACTGGCCAGGATAGATCAAATAGCACCACATGTCAAGGTGATCGATCATCCTCAGGGCAAGACACGCCTGTTAGAGCTGCTTGCCGACTACAGAAATAGAAGCCTTGCCAGGGGAAACGCTAGGTCAGACAGATTTAACATCCCATCATATAGCGTTAAAGGAAGGAACCAATCCTATTTACATACCAGCTTATAGACTACCTCATAGCCAGCGCGCTGTAGTGCAAGATATGGTACAGGGTATGTTAGATGAGAATGTCATTAGACACTCAAAATCCCCCTTTAATAGCCCATTATTCATCGTCCCGATAAAGGATGGTGGATGGCGCCCTGTCATAGATTTCAGGCGCGTAAATGATCAAACAATCCCTGATAGGTACCCAATGCCTATCTTGAGTGACATATTGCAATCCTTAGGCAAGGATAATGCGGTATTTAGCAACTTAGATTTGCTTAGTGGGTATTGGCAAATACCACTCGATGAAAAATCACGAGAAATCACGGCATTTAGCACGCCTCTAGGCCACTTGGAGTTTCTACGAATGCCATTTGGTCTCAGAAATGCCCCACTAACATTTCAAAGAATGATCAACACCCTGTTTGCCGGACTAATTGGTAACACAGTCTGAGCTTATTTGGATGATCTAATAGTAGTCAGTAAGGACGTCGATTCCCATCTGATTAAACTGCGTGAAGTTTTGGCCAAACTTTCCACAGCAGGACTCAAAATAAAACTCTCAAAGTGCGAGTTTTTAAAATCCAGAATCCATTTCCTTGGTCATGTAGTTGACGGTGAGGGCATACACACAGTTAATGATAAAGTCAAAGCTGTATCTCAGTTCCCGCGTCCTACCTCAAATGATCATGTGCGTAGCCTTCTCGGATTATCTGGTTATTATCGTTCCTTTATCAAGGACTATGCAACATTAGCATCGCCCCGAACGAGGTTGCTCAAAAAAGATGCAGTGTTTATATAGGATACTGAACACGAGGAAAGTTTTACGGCATTGAAGACAGCGCTAACCAATGCCCCGGTTCTAGCATTCCCAGACTACACTCAACCTTTCACTCTCTGTACTGACGCTCCCGGAATTGGAGTCGGAGCAGTGCTCATGCAAGAGGACAGGCGTGGGAAGTTTAGAGTGATAGCATTTGCAAGTCGCAAACTAATCGATGCTGAAACACGTTATTCGGCGACGCATTTAGAAACGTTAGCCGTTGTGTGGGCACTTAAGAAGTTCAAAGATATTATCTTTGGCTACAAGATAACTGTTTTTACTGATCATGCGGCAGTCACCGAACTGTTCCATGGCAGAAACTTATCAGGCAGATTAGCACGCTGGTATCTGACAATTCAAGAGTTTGACCCCGAATTTAGGTATTTACCTGGGAAGGCGAATGTTGTCGCCGATGCTCTGTCAAGAAATATAGCATAAGTAATGCCTGTATCAGCATTCACTCTTTCGCAGCTGGAAGATGAGCAACGACGCGACCCATATTGGTCAGCTGTTATTTTTGCTCTCGAATCGGGCGAGGATGTTAAACTCCCCAAGTTATTTCTTCCCTTAAGTCAGTTTGAATTACGACATAACATACTCAATAGGACGAGAATATCTCCTGAGGGTAATGTGTCTCAAATAGTCGTACCTGACACGTTGCGCAAAGCAGTAATGACATTGTTCCACGTTGTCCCACAAGCAGGTCACCAAGGTCGTGATAAATGCTTAGCGGATTTACGAAAGAAGTATTTCTGGAACACTATGAAGAAAGACATAGAATTACACATAGCTAATTGTTTGGCATGTGCTCAACATAAAAGATCAACAGGATCACCTGCCCCGATTCTACAATATCCTACACCAGACCGTCCGTTTGACACAGTCGCTGTTGATGTGTTACAGCTCCCAATGAGTCATCAGGGATCAGGATACGTCTTAGTGTGTGTGGATCATTTTTCCAGGTTCGTGGTCTTGGTCCCACTAAAAAGCAAAACGGCCGAAGCAGTAGCCTATGCATTAGTGATGAATCTCATATGTCCATATACTACGCCTAAAGTTCTACTCTCTGATAATGGAACAGAGTTCAAGAATGAGCTAATAGAGCATATATGTTTACAATATGGAATTAAACAAACTTTTGTGACAGCTTATCATCCACAGGCTAATGGCCTTGTTGAAAGAACCAATCGTAAAATCCTAGAAATACTGCGTCCAATTGTTAGTGGTTTTCAATACGCATGGGAGGATTGGTTACCGCAGGTTGCAGCGTCGATTAATGGGTCAGTTAATAGCTCTATGGGCAAAACACCCTACTATATTGTCTATGGTACAGATAAACGTCTGCCTTACGACATCCTTACAGAGGCGCCATACCCGGTATATAATACGGCTGATTTTGCGGCAAAACAAATTCATGACTTTACAGAAATTCATAACCAAGTACGATCACAGCTAGCGGCGTCACGCGCCGAAATGATCATCAAACAACATAAACATTAGGGTGTGTCAATTTAGGGGGTGAACTGGCTAAATTAAAAATCGAGTAATTTGGTAGCAATTTATTGTAGTCTTTAAGCATGCAAAACAATATTCTGGCATAAATTTTGTTTTATAATAAGTCCTACCTACATCAAATGGATTTTTAAATGTACATATTTGTGAATTTATAACATAACCAGCGTTTGCACACATGTTACTGTTTCAAGTTTCAAATTATTATATTTTATTATCCGTAGTCTATTTGAAAGTAACCAATGCCTTCATACTCTCTTTGCTTTGGTTTCTTGTCATCAGTAGTCTGCTTGCTATTTGTGCTTTGATGTAACCTTCTCGCCTCTCGTGGCTGTAAACATGGCCCGCTGCTTCTGTGACCATTTTCACATATCTCTCCACACTTTGAGTGTGGGAAAGCCACTTCGGCACCTGCATTGGAGTCTCTTTAAGGTTTCTCAATTCTTGGCTAGTTAGACTTATTGTCAATGGTGGCTCTAAGACTTCCAAACTCAAGTCAACCAATTCTGACAATTTGGTGGCATTGACGTTTATTGGGGGAACTTTTCTTGAATGAAACGAACAGTCTCCCAACTGGTCGTCATCTATTAGCGTTCCTCTAATCTTTAGAATGACTTCTACAGCCTCGGTTCGGAGATTGGTACATTGACTGCAAAGCATTGCTTGCAAAACTGCTTCTGATCGAGCATACCAAGCAGACCTTCTTTCCACAGGTAACACGATGTCCCTCACTACCTTCCTCTGTGTTCTTACTAGCTGCAATTGAAACAAAAGGTGATTGGGCCCATCCACCCACATAGGATTAAGTTTCACACTAAACCACTGGGGAAGATAAACTCCAATAATAAATTCAACAATTAACCTCAAATTCTTCAGCACTTTGCCCTTCAATTCGTGTTTGGAAATCCAAATCCTGCAGAAACGAAGAGCTGTAGTTAACCAACGGCTGTGACTGACAGGTCCAATCTCCAAGAGAGCCAATGACTGAGGCACTTCTCCTGATCTTATTGCTTGGGCAATACGATAAGCATAGGATTGATCTGTGCTGAGATCTTTGATGACTCCTTCAGACAACGCCGGAAGGGGAGGGCTAACTTCGACCTTTGGAAAGGTTGTATTTATTTCTAGTTGTGTTGCTTCATCCAGCATGATGCCAAGGGGACCTGACCACTTGTTGTTGCTCTTTGTAGGACCATCAAGTTCCTGGATGAGATGACGAAGAGGTAGCCCGCCTGTATGTAAATCACATACAATCCAAACAAGTCTTCTTCCTAGTTTTTTCTCTAAATGCGTCATTACACCCCCCTGCCATCCAGTGTTCACTGCAGTTGAATCTCCACCAACAGCCTGCAGTGAACTGCCAAGTCCTCTCTCCTGAACCCAACATAAAATATGATCAGCAATGACCTCTGCATGTTTCTTCCCTTCTACTTCAGTTTCGGGAGCAAAGTGAAACAAAAACCGACCACCAGGCTCAGAACAGACAGATTAGTGTTCTTCTTTGATGAGACCTGGAAACTTTCTGTTCACTCCCTCTACTTCTAGCAAAACTTTTGTGTCATCTATTCTTCCATCAAACAAAAGACAGGAGAGCCCTCCCTCGCTTAAATCTTTTTCATGCTGATCAGATATTTCCTTCATTATTTTTTCTTGTGCTCTTCTAATTTTATTATGATCTATCACCAAAGATACATCCTCTCGGCTGATGAGGCCTGCATCTATCCAAGCGGCAGTTGCAATTTCTGCAGCCTCACGAAGTCCAGCATGGTGGCGAATACTGGCTAAAGCAATGTTTGAAATATTTCTTGTGTTGTATTTCATTTTCTTTGGTAAAGGTTCAGATGGCTCTTTGGAACTATCATCTGATGTTGCTTCCTGTTCATCAGAAGAACTATCAAAGAAGTGATAAACATCTTGACACAGCTCTTCCTCTCTTTGGATGGCTTCTTCACTCTTCATTTTCTTCTTTTGTTCCCTCTCTCGGATTTGTTCTCTCTTCTTGGCATTAGCAATCTGCTTCTTTGTTTCTGAATAATCTATTGAACCCATTTGCATACTTCCTTGGCCTTCTGCCTTTGTCCTCTGTGCCTTTATAAATTCAAGCTCTAAAACAGGGATCTTCTTTTCACGAGGACAACCACAATCAATGTGGGAATTATTTTCTCTCTCACCTGAGTGAGAACAGTTGGATTCAGAACATAATTGTATGGAGCACTTGCAGGTCAAAATGTCAAACAGAGTATCAAGTGTGTGCAGAAATTCATTTTTCCTGGCCAAGTTTCCTTTACCAAGTGATGTTTCAACTGCTTTGTGCCATAATTTCGTTAGTTTTAGCTCAATAGTTCGACACTGATTAATCACAGGTGGTTTGAATAGTGCATTAGCTTTTGTCCATTGATGCAGAAGAGGGACTATCATGTCATTTATGAGTTCTTTATCTGTATAGTTCCTTCTGTCCTTTGCATTTTTTTCTCGTGGAGTAGCCCTAATCTTAGCATGTCTCTCACTATTGGAAGTTCTGATACAGGAAACTCCTTCCCTTTACCAACTAGCAGGCTCAAGTGGGTTGACAACTGACTTCTTGTCTTCAATTTTGACATCTTCACACTATCTGACAAATAGAAAAATATTTCAATGTTTCATAATTCAATTGTTGTTTCAAAAAATATCAATTTGTTTATCAAAAATGCTGTAACAGAAATAACATAATAATTTCTTAGAACATAATGTTTTATACAATGATATAAGTAACTGCGACAATCAATATGCCCTACTTACAATAATTAAAATGTAGAATTCGTCTGGTAGAGTAGGTGCAAGTGCAATGAGAGCAAACCACCGTCTATGATATCTAGAAGGAGAGTGAGCCGGGCGCCTTATCCTCACGCTTGGTACAAGTCAAAACAAGAATTAAACTGTCCCACACCGGAGAGCCTGTTCATGTTCATGTTCTGAAATGCATATTGTACACAAGCTATAGAACCATAAAATACTCCATAATCCATATGCTTACATGAGATTAGTTAATATCAAGTGAATAATCCTAATCAAGTCTCATTAATTTGTTGAAATACTGATATTTGAAACTTTAAGGTATAATTGATGTAGGTGAGGGTTATTTCAATTCATTTTTGTTTGCTAATCTCAAGTTTAGACATAAAGAGGCACAATATTTTGACTACCAAATTTGATTTTTAACATGTTGACAAAATTGACACACCCTAATAAACATGCTAAACCTATCGCACTGAACGTTGGGGACGCTGTTATGTTACGGGAACCTGAAAGGAACTCCAAACTTTCGGCGAAATTTTCGGGTCCATTCCGCATAATCTCAAAAGAAGCAGGCAACAAATTCAAAATATGGAAGCCCAATGCACAGATCGCAGATGTCGTGCACGCGGATCGTCTGAAGAAGACCCAGATAAATGTCTTACCTCCAGTTGATGATAATGTGATTGTTTCATCCTTACAGACTGTTCAGAAGCAAAATGTCCCAAATGACTATTGTATGAAACTACGTTCTGCGAGTAGACGTTAACTCGTTTGTAATTCCTTACAGAATGGCTTGGATCGTCAGTGTCTTGCTTCTACTCTGTTGTGGCACCGTTGTGTTGACGAAAATGTCCACATTAGTCCTCAAACCAGGTGCACTGGTGGCACCTCTCGGACGCGTTCTTCATAGCTGAGGACGTGGTGAACATCAAGTATGAACTACAGCCACTACTCCAACTTCCGCGTCAGATGGAAAACGTCGACGGCCAACTACAATCAGCATTGGACATCCTTCATAGTCTCAGCACAGCTTCGAAGAATTCGACAATAGTTTCACAAACTATAGACCTTCTACACTTTCGTCTCCAGAACCTTCGCGAGTTTCTAGTTGATGTGGGGAAAAATCTACCTGCATCTCAAGCGGATCTTGCTCAAGAAGTGCATTCTCAGGCACGACGAAAAAGGGGTCTCTTTAATTTTGTGGGTCTTATCCAAAGCGCTTTGTTTGGCACGGCAACGGCCGATGATGTAGCTAAATTGGGGGACCGAATGAACGTTGTCGTTCAGGCTGTATCTCAACAGAATCGCGTTATTTCTCAAACCTTTCACGCGATTACTGCTCTAGAATCAAAGGTTAATGCAATCATAATGGAGTCTAACCAAGTTTCGAGGATTGTTACTAGGTTACAGAAAGCAATTCCGACGTTAGAATGGCTCCTTTACTTCACAGAATATTTGCATGCTGCTGAAATTTCAGTTCATAAAATTGTAACCTCTAAAAATGAACTAATAGACAGCATTGTAGATGCCGGGATAGGACGTGTGGACGCGAAGCTTGTGCCTGTGCAGACGCTTCTTGAAGCTTTAAAAATAGCCAAGTTGCAGTATCATTTAACTCCTATTTTCAATGACAATGAGGTTCACTATTATTACCCGCTGTTGGAGTCAACCCTCACGCACAATGCAATTCTGATCCACATTCCTATGCGAGGGCAACATGAGTTTAATGCATGGCATTTAGAACCCTTCCCCTGGTTTGTGAACGACACACTGTATACCCTAGATAGGCCTAAAGAACTTTTCTTAGTAGATGAAGAATATTCATTGTTATCAATAGAGGATTCAGAGGTACTGTCACGGTGTAAGTCGTCTTATCTACACCTACACGTATGTCCAGCCTACATGTTTGCATTTATTCCTGCTGCAGAAGGAATATGTGAATTGGCAGTCATACAACCAAATGTACGCACAGCGTTAGCGCAATGCAGTTATAGGCCAGTTAGTCTAAAGACTGTGTTCCACGCTCACCTTCACAATGTGCAGTATTTGTTCTTTCCAAGTCTCACTACTGTAATTTTAAAATGCCAAAATGGTGTTAAGCAGCTGGTTGTGAAAGGGCATTACAAGGCTCCTGATTACTGTGAAATCACTTGTAGTACATTACGGACCTTGCCTACTCATCAGCATTTTGCGTTAAATCGAAAACTCAAGTCTGCTTTAATTCCACTTCCTATAATGAATTTCACTATCAAGGATATTCAGATAGTATCAGAGAAATTAAAAGTGTTAGCTTTCTTGAACGAGACACATTTTGCTGATTTGAATAATAACTTGCCATTTTACCTGTCACGGGAATTTGCACTACCAAGTCTTACGATTCCCTCTATTCTGTTAATTCTGGCAATAATGTTCCTGTTCTGTTATTACCGGGCAGAATCATCCAAATTCAACATTGTTCATAACATACTAACCCGTACGACACAAAAGTCTAGGTCCCCTGTAGTAGAGAATACCCAGACAGTAATTTCCCCAGCTTAGTGTCTACATATCTGTTTATAACATGGTTAGGGTTGTCTAGGATGTACTGTACTCTGTGAGCTATTTAGGCCTCACGGAGCTCGGCTGGTAGGTGACCGAGCGATGTAATAGGCCCCTGTCTCATCAACAGAATGTATTATATAAATGGGTCAATACATCTGATATTATATTCAGATTCACCACCCTGTAACTTTCCACTGTCTATGAGTAAGGCATGAGATTGACACGTGAGCGGGCAACTTACCCAAGAGGGCGAGACCCATAGCTCAGCATTTCTGTAAGCACGCACTGCGATGCCCCTAAGCTTCAGTAGCTCACCTCAACTCATATCTTAAGGACGTGACCTAACGTTTATCATACATAAACGCCGTCCCTTTCTCATTCACTCCTAGACAGTGAGACTTACGGTTGATATACACTCAGGAATTATATCTACAACCTTTTATAATAAATCAAAGGAACTACCGTTTGGGTTTCGTTACTTAAAACCCAAATATAAATATGTGTGAACGGACTGGTTAATTGGACAAGCAGCCGATTCATTAAGTATGTTGAATGTGTTGGAAGCGTCAACCAGGAGAACAGCCTCACAATCGCGCTGCTCAAATATCGTTCTCATGGTGTGAATGACAGCTTCCCCTCCAGCCTGGTGGACAGCACAAACTTACAGGTTCGCTGCCGCTGCCCTAACATCATCTTTTACCACCTCCATTATGCATTTTCCGATGATCCGCCTCAGCACTTCCCCCACCCTTATAGGCCTACATCCTGGATTCTTATCCCAGGAAAGGAGGCGGCAGGCCGTCAGAGCAAGGAGAAGCGGTGGCAGCACGCGGTTGCTAGCTTTCTTGCAAGGGCGGCAATGGCAGTGCAGAGATCACTTGCTATGGGGCCAAACTTGTTAGTGCTGACTCTCCAACCGTTTGCATCCAGGCCTTAAGAATCGGCCCCTCCCTGAGTTTTCAGTTCTTTTTTGTACACCATCCCTCCTGTTATTTTCTCGAACAGGACAGTATTTGGTGGGACATATTCAACCTGGAACCTGATGCCTTTTTCCTACTTTTGTTTTAATATCTCTGTTTATTGGCAGAACACCACCGGAGGATTCTTCTGTGATCTGACCGCCAAAGACACTTTTTCCACACGCATTTTGTTTTCAAACTTTCCTGCAACGTCATCGGTGTTTTGCTTTCCGTCTCCTATAAAATTTAGTCTCTCCTGCAGTGTTCTTGCTTTACATAGATCATCAAGGGTCCCATTTTGCCACATTGTCAATCTTCTCTTCATCGTTGCCACATTCTCTTTGTGCTTAGTTCTTGCGTGTGTCCTCTAACAGAATAGACAGGGGATTATTACCAGTATTTGAAGAGCTAAAGTGGCAAGGAAGCAGTCCTGAGCGTACTTGGTTATGAGGCAAGTCATCTCCCGAGTTATGTCTTTAGTGTCCGCACACTTGGGTGGTTCAAACAGGTTAGCTGGCGACCACCTGACAATTTCTGAGCAAGTTTCTTTAACCCATATGTGCGTATTTTCCATCGACATTCCATTCCTCTGTGGTGGCTCTCTGCTTCACCTAGTGGACATCTGCTACTATTAGAGCAGCATTTATTGGTACTACATTTTTAGGTTGAGTAGACTCACTGCTATCATTTAGAATATCATCAGGCAGTTGTGTCCGGGCGATATTCACTGTGGCCTCCTGTGTTGGCTCCCTGCCATGTGGGTTCCGACAATAATAATAATGATAATAATAATGATAATGATAATAATAAAAATAATAATAATAATAATAATTATAATAATAATAAGAATAATAATTATAATAATGATAAAAATAATAATAATAATAATTATAATAATAATAATAATAATAATAATAATGATAATAATAATAATAAAAATAGTAATAATAGTAATAATAATAATAATAATAATAATAATAATAATAATAATAATAATAATAATAATAATAATAGCAATAAATGGAAAGTTACAAACAGATTCAAACAAATGGGAGAAAATTACTGAATTTATTCATAATAAACACAAACAAGGAAGTAACTGCTGCTTCAGCTTTTGATAATCGTGTAATATCTTAGTGAAAGTAAAATAGAATAACTGTCACATTACAATAACAGACTTTACCATATATTAATCCTTACTCTCTCCCCTTCCCGCCTCTCTCTCTCTCTCTCTCTCTCTCTCTCTCTCTCTCTCTCTCTCTCACACTTCAAAGTCAATAATGATGTAAGATTATTACGTGACTTAATAATAATAAATAGATAATAATAAACGGTTTATTAATAGAGTTGCACTCTGTGGCTGAAAATATACAAACCTGTTCATAAGCAAACGCACATGACTCTCATTTTGGTCATCAAGGTACGAGTGATGGGCTGCTGGCTGGGAATATAACCTTGCACACTCCTCCTCTCACCATCGAGTTCTTAGTCTTCATATCTACACCATGGTAAGAGTTGATGTATAACGGTAAATCATTGCATGAAAAGAGCCTCGATTGATTTACTAACTGAAAAAAACTATACAATTCTCTGACCAAAGCCACATCCCAGTGATAAAAATTATATTTCCCTTTTTAACTTTTTAAATCAATTCCCATTTTTTTAGATCACAATCGCTTTCGTCATAGTCTCAAATATTTGCATTGAGAATTGTAATTTTTGTCAGGCTGTGTAATGTCTTAATACCCCATAAGTTATTTTAATAAGGCAGGAAAGAGCAGCTGTCCACATCGACCTGTAATCCTGAGGGAATCATCGTAGAATATAGTATTTCGTTAAACAATCGTCATGATGTCTCATAATTTCATAAATGTTAAGTATCGTCTCCTGTGACGAACAATTTAAAGTAATTTACTAAAAAATTGGTTGTTGAAGGTTGTAACAAATGACAACAACAATATTCTCGGGTTTATACCAAAGATACAATCACTGGCTGGGAGCGTTGACCTCGTGTTCAAACATCAGATCTACACGATTGAACAAGAGTGCAGCTTTCCCAACCAATGTTTATGTGTGGCAGTCACTCGAATAATTATAATATGTGGTGCTGAAGTTTTCCTATCTTAATTTATATGACTACTGTGGTAACGTCAGTGAGTCCCGTGGTATTATATTTATTTATTGATGATAGAGAGATGGTTTGGATCCTAAAATCTGTACTTTAGACCAAATAAATCGTTAATGATATAATTTACGTGAAATTCGTTATCATCAACAGAATATTAATAAAAATATTTACCAATTACAGAAATTGGTGTTAGTGTCCCTGGGCGTGGCCCTCCTAGCGGTGTCCTCTTCCTCCATACCAAGTGGAGGTGGTGGCGGCCATGGTGGCGGTGGCGGTGGCTAAGGTGGAAACGGAGGTGGTTATGGAGGAGGTGGTGCTGGCAGCGGATATAGTGGTTCTGGTGGCGGTGGCGGCAGCTATGGAGATGGTGGCTCCAATAGCTTTGGAAGTAGTGGCTCTGGTGGCGGCGGATATGCAAGTGGCGGCGGCTATGCAAGTGGCGGCGGCGGCGCCTATGGTGGCGGCGGCGGCGGCGTCGATGGTGCCGGCGGCGACTATGGTGGCGACAGCGGCGGCGGCAATTGTGGTGGCAGGGGCTGCTTTGGTGGTGGTGGAAACTACAGAAAATAAACCTCCACTGAAAGACCTGGAAGACACACACACACACGCACTTATCCAATGTTAACAATTTCCTGTTACGTCATTCTTCTGTCCTTACACTCTTATGAGACAAGTTAAATGTGATATAAGTAAAAATCTAATACACTTGCATCGTTTCTTTGTAAGATACAATAAACGGATCTCTGTGAAGTGTATTTATTGGCCTACTTCCTCCCTAATTCTCATCTCTTAAAAATATCTTGTATTTGCTCCCATCCATAGATCTCTTGATTACGATAAGAATATACTCAGTGTGTTAAGTCATCTTAAAATCTGTTTGTGAAATTCCTGAACCTATAAAGTAATGAATTACCTAAATTATCTTCTTCTGTTTCATTTTTCATTTGATAAAGAATTTATATCACAATGTGTAATGTCAACATTTGCAAAATTAACTTTTCCATCAGTAAAGGACAAATTTTATATAAATTTTATCGAGCTGAACCGTGTTTTGTGTACTCTACTGTACATGATCGCCTATCTACCAGGTATCAACTACTTATACTGAGAAATGTCTCGCCTTTCCTGGCTCCCCTTTAATAACTGATTTCTTATCTTTTGATTCAATGAAAATTGGGCTTCTGAGGTTCCTGTGGGTTTGTTATCAGAAATTATTTAATTTCATATTTTGCTCACAAGATAATTTTCTTGAAAAGGACGAAATTTTGGTCTTTCTATTACCCTTATAATCTCTTCTAAAATCTTAATGAATAATATTTTCTTACCACAAGCTCACCCATTAATCAAACATATAAACTACAGGTCAAGTCGGGTGGCAGTACCAACCGTGGGATAGTTCTTATGGCCATGATAATCTGTAATCATAAGTTTATAGAAGAAACTCGTCCATCAGATTTTAAATTATTTTGTACTCTACTTGGTATACAGGGTTCTTGGACTAATACAATTTCCTTCCACTGAGTCTGTCCGTAGCATATATAAATCCCAGGAATATTGTAACTTCAGCTGAATGTTGTTAGGCTTGGGGGACGATAAGGAGTGGTTACAGGACAGGAAACAACGAGTAAGCATTAACGGCACTAAATCCGATTGAGATAACGTCACTAGTGGTGTACCCCAAGGCTCAATAATTGGACCATAACTATATATTACATACATAAACGACATAGATATAGGCGTAGACAGCAACTTCAGTAAATTTGATGACGACACCAAAATAGGGGGCGTAATTAAATCTGACGAGGAATCCGCAAAACTACTGGAATATCAAAACATTTTTTGGCATGGTCTGAAACATGGTAGACAAAATTTAATGTGGACAAATATAAAGTACTTAGTTTTGAAGATGTAAACAGAGAAACCAGATATTAGATGAACCACGTTGTTATAGAGAAAAACGACTGAGAGATAGACTTAGGAGTATTGATAAGTAGGAACCTTAAACTAAGATAATAATGTGTAGCTGCTCGAAATAAGGCTAACAAAGTACTTGGGTTCATACAAAGGAGTGTTAGTTACAAGACTAGCGAAGTTATCCAAAAACAATATTTTGTGCGTGTGAGACCTCACTTGGATTACACAGTTAAGTTCAGATCACCGTACTACAGAATGGATATAGCATCCTTAGAAAGAATTCAGAGGAGAATAACAAGACAAATCCCGAACATTAGGAACCTCGAGTACAGAGACAGGTTTAAAGCATCTTAATTTGCTTTCCCTCGACAAGACGTAGAGTGAGGGGCGATATAATTGAGGATTCTAAGTGGAAGTTGGGGTAAGCAAAGGTGATATAACAAAGGTACTCATACTATCCAGCCAAGAGCGAACTCGTAGCAATGGTTTTAAATTGGAAAAATTTAGATTTAGGCGCGGATAGGTAAACAGTGGTTTGGAAATAGAATCGTGGATGAGTGGAAAGTGCTACAAACATCATCATTAACTCGAATGCGCTGGGTAGCTTCAAATTTATGTTGAGTGGATATAATGAGAGATAGGGGTTGGGTGTAAACGGGACTGCCCAGTATGGGCCAATAAGACCGCTGCAGTTTCCTTCATTCTTAAGTTCTTATGTTCTTATATACTAGAGTCTGGCCATATCTGAGATTTAGAGAAAGTGATATTTTGATCAGCTCAAAATTTCTTGAAGGCTGATTTTTGTATCGCTGCTTCCCGATAAAGTACACTACATCTTTGAAAAGCCCTGGACACCTATTTAAAGATACGTTGCACTGCTGCTTTTTTCCCTTGCCTTGCATTACCTTTTTTGAGATATATGCTTAAACACAGAGACAGTTCCCTGTTTAGAGAGAGTTCATACTGCCTTATGTCTTTCAATTTTTCTCCTTCAAGTAAAAGTTTGACGGAGGTGACTACTGAGGTGTCAGGAGGTGGTAGTGACAAGAACATAAGAACATAAGAATGAAGGAAATTGCAGGGGCTATTGGCCCGTTTACAACCAACTCCTATCGCTCATATATCCATCGAACCTATATTTGAAGCTATCCAGCGTGTTCAAGTTAATGGTGAAATTCGGTAATTTATTCCACTCATCCACTATTTTATTTCCAAACATGTGTTTACCTATCTCACTACTAAATATAATTTATTTAAATTAAAATCATTGCTACAAGTTCACTCCTACCATCAATT
>CAUDMG010001635.1:4347500-4352500 GCA_958450375.1 Homarus gammarus | reverse complement strand
GGTTAATGGCACTCAGGCGCCTATAATGAACTGTTCGCGATCGAGTATCACTTTAATTACAAGATTAGATGAACCAGCACACTCAAGCGTGGCCAGACCCGACTGAGGTTTTAGCTACTTTTTCCAGTCAACCCTAACGAGATCCACCATCCCAGCCCTCGCTCCCCCCACCACAAGAAAATTTTCATTAATGTAAACTACCATGCTTCCCTTACTGACGTGGTGTTATCAAAAATATAGACGACACTTTAATGATCTTTAACATAACTGGTGGAGCATGTGGTGGTGGTGGCGGGTGTCACGAGATGAGATTGTATCCGTGTTGAAAATGTTCTGGCAAGCGAATTCGATCAAAACCTAACCTAAACTAATTTTTATTCCGAGGGGTAATCTCAGTACGCCACACAGGATTATGCACCAACCGTTGACGAGAGGCTACTGTACAGCATACTCTGCGCTCTACTAGATATGGTGTACGATCGACCGGTAGATCGCGATCGACGTTATTGCCACCCCTGCGTTAGTGTACAGGGAGACGTGACAGTAAGGTGATGTCTAAATACATTTTCCTCGCCAACTGCGGTAGACTCACATGGCCGACAATGGGCGTGTGCCTCCCAACACCACCGTCGGCGCCACCAGCTCCAGCCAGTGTTTGTCCAAGAACCTTTATTATCACCCTCAACACACTGGTAAGTACATATAATTTATGATACATCTGTTTATAAAATCCTGCAATACAAAACAATAATTTACACACTAAGCCATTTAGTCCTACCTTGGTTATCTAGGGATCGGTAAAATAGCTGCTACTAGGCAACTGTATACAGCAAAACGTAAGTCCTCTTCCCTTTCAATAGTAATTTACAGACGTATAATAAAAACGACATGATTACAAGGGTGTCAGATGAATCCTAAAGTCAAAAGTGGTCAGGTGAGTATGTGTGAGCCATGATCTGTTCCTGAGACTCGGATCATCCTAATAACCTGCTTGACCCTTAGTAAGGCTAAAATAACCTGTTAGTGATTAAACGGGGCCGCCCTTGACGCTCAGGTCACCTAATCCCTAATCCTTAACTCTAGGCGCCCCAAACATCCAGGTTAATTTAATGACTTGTTACCCCCGACACCCAGCTCAAAACCAAACACCTCACCTGAGGAGTGCTGCCAAGGCCCGTGTCATGGAGACGAGGCCGGCGTTGACCTTGTCTCTCGACCTCACTGACGCCCCCTTCTGGTTCTCCGGAGTAAGCCAGGGACAGCACCCGACGCACACACAACTCGTACTCTGCAGAAGAGAACCAAATCTCCCTCAGGTTATGCTAACAATGGACGCCATCTGGTGGGTGATAGTAGGACTGTAGCCCCTCTGGTTGACGGGGAGCTAGTGAGTCTGTCCCTCTGAGTGGTTGATGATGGTGATGGTCAGGGAGCATTATTGTCTCTCTGTACTCTTATACTTCCTTCCCACACATACTCAGTCGGAATCAATAGAGAGAGAGAGAGAGAGAGAGAGAGAGAGAGAGAGAGAGAGAGAGAGAGAGAGAGAGAGAGAGAGAGAGAGAGAGAGAGAGAGAGAGAGAGAGAGAGAGAGAGAGAGAGCAATAAAATTAAATGAATACATACATACATTATCAAGTGCTTATATAATTTTCAATATATAATCATACTGTATCATATCTCTAAATATAATATGAGGAAAGAACTTTACTGATGTGATGATTTACACTGCCTGGCGTCATCAAGCCGTGTGCAGGGTACTAGCGAGTGAAATTTGGCGGATTTTGTGTTAGCGGCATCATTTTCTGTGACATAATTAATTAAATATTCCCCAAATTATTCCAACGTGTCATTATTTGCCATATAACTGTTAGACCCAAAGACAAGACATGTCATAAATGTTACTAATGGAGGTAACAAAAATGGCTTCTTTTTTGGGTAATAGCGGACGGGTGGTGACGTGTACCTGTAGGAACCCTGTTGATGGCCTACTGCCCCTCCCGTCATCTACCAGACAAACTTTCAGACTCATAGTTACACAGACAAACTTTCAGACTCACAGATAGGTACACAGACAAACTTTCAGACTCACAGTTACACAGACAAACTTTCAGACTCACAAACAGTTACACAGACAAACTTTCAGACTCACAGCCAGTTACACAGACAAACTTTCAGACTCACAGACAGCTACACAGACAAACTTTCAGACTCACAGACAGTTACACAGACAAACTTTCAGACTCACAGATAGTTATAGACAAACTTTCAGACTCACAGACAGTTGCACAGACAAACTTTCAGACTCACAGCCAGTTACACAGACAAACTTTCAGACTCACAGACAGTTACACAGACAAACTTTCAGACTCACAGACAGTTACACAGACAAACTTTCAGACTCACAGACAGTTACACAGACAAACTATCTTGTTCACAGACACGCCGTGCATTTCAGCTACCACTCCTTGATGCAATTATGTTTTTTACTTAGAGCAGCGAGATATATATATCAGTTCCTGTTATCTACAAGGAGAAGGAGAACTAGACGGAGATATGAGAGAGAGAGAGAGAGAGAGAGAGAGAGAGAGAGAGAGAGAGAGAGAGAGAGAGAGAGAGAGAGAGAGAGGACAACGAGAAGGGGAGTCGACCAACCAGATATAACCAGGAATGCAAGTCTGGTGGGGTCCTCTGCAGCATTCGACTAACACCTCAATGCACACCTCACTGCAAGAAAATGCCTCACTGCACATTACTATCGTTGCAAGGAGGAGGGGGGGGGGCATCATGCAAGCCAATAGAGGGGGGGTGTGGAGAGGGTGTTGAGATGGTTTCTGTCTGTCTCTCTCTGTTTTTCTCTCTGTCTCTCTCTCTCTCTCTCTCTCTCTCTCTCTCTCTCTCTCTCTCTATCCTCTCTCTGTCTCTCCCTGTTTTTCTCTCTGTTTCTCTCTGTCTCTCTCTCTCTCTCCCCTTTGTAATCATTATGTACGGGTTCACTCTAGCGATTAATTGTTTTGGCTAATACTGGTGGAATGGTGTTTTGAGGGACCTGTGAAGTTTATGGGGTGAAGGACAGTAAGGGATGGGGAGAAGGGGAGGGGAGGGGGAAGAGAGGGGAGAAAGAAGGAGGGGAAGGAGCGAAGGTTTAGATGGTGGAGAGAAGGGAGGAAAGAGAAAGAAGGAGGGGAGAGGGAGAACGTTTCAATGGTGGAAATATGTGGTGGAGAGAGAGAGAGAGAGAGAGAGAGAGAGAGAGAGAGAGAGAGAGAGAGAGAGAGAGAGAGAGAGAGAGAGAGAGAGAGAAATTTTTTCGAGTGGTCAAATCTTCAAGGAAAAACTTCAGATGGTATAGAAATGGGGCGCACACACACACAACACACAACACACACACACACACACACATACAACACACACACACACATACACACACACACACACAGTTGACCTCGCGAGATATACATTCATGTCTCGTGTGTCAGAGATATGGTGGTTGGCTGGTGAGAGGAGGAAGGACACTAGGGGTGAGGGACACAGGGAGAAGTTATCTGTTGTTTGTATGAGGAAGGAAAGAGTGCGCATAGTTTGTTAGGGAGAGAGTGAGGGATATTTGTTTTATGTGGGGTGGGGTGGGGAGGGGTGAAGAGGGGTGGGGTGGGGAGGGGCGGGGTGGGGCGGGGCGGGGTGAAGTGGGGCGGGGTGGGGTGGGAAGAATTTACAGATTGTAGCGGGAGAAAGTGTCGTTTGATATAGAATGAAAAAAAAAAATTGCTTTGAGAATAGATATAATTTTTTTTTTGACGAATGGGACGATAATATAATAAAATAATATAACTAAAAAATATATCTGATTATATATTGTTAGGTTAGGTTAGGTTAGGTTAGGTTAGGTTAGGCTAGGTTAGCAGCTGGATGGTCAATCGTAATGTTCTAATAAAACTGGAGGGATTATAATCTTCATATGATCCCAATTCACTTTGTGTTTCCTTGGCTGCCATATCCTTGTACTACAGTCAAAGTCTAACACGGTGAGGATGGAAGAGAAAACGAGTACAGTACATGAATCCTCACCACCCACCACCACCACAGGTCAACAGAGAGAGACTGTAAAGGAGGAGGTCAACCATGAACACCCAATATAGTGTAAATACTAGTCTCACGCCTCCTTCCTTCCCTTCAACCAGACGAGAGGAGAGGAAGCCGGATGACCAGGTACTGTAGTAAGGAGGAACCAGTGAGAGAGAGAGAGAGAGAGAGAGAGAGAGAGAGAGAGAGAGAGAGAGAGAGAGAGAGAGAGAGAGAGTCATGCACAGGTAACTCTCCTCACCACCACACTAACTAACCCACCACCAGCAGCAGCAGGCCAGACTGGGCACCAATGGCCTGAAACACTACCCTCTATACCTGCCCCTTCACTACGAGTCTTGGCCAAACACCACTTATTGCTGTCCTTGTGGGTGTTGGTTCTTGTTTGTGATGTTTGTTGATGTTTGTGATGTTTGTTGCTGTATGTTTGAGATGTTTGTTGCTGTATGTTTGTTGTTGTATGTTGCTGTATGTTTGAGATGTTTGTTGTTGTATGTTTGAGATGTTTTTGTTGTATGTCTGTGATGTTTGTGATGTTTGTTGCTGTATGTCTGTGATGTTTGTTGCTGTATGTTTGAGATGTTTGTTGCTGTATGTCTGTGATGTTTGTTGCTGTATGTCTGTGATGTTTGTGATGTTTGTTGCTGTATGTTTGTGATGTTTGTTGCTGTATGTTTGTGATGTTTGTCGCTGTATGTTTGAGATGTTTGTTGCTGTATGTTTATAATGTTTGTTGCTGTATGTTTATAATGTTTGTTGCTGTATGTTTGTGATGTTTGTTGCTGTATGTTTATAATGTTTGTTGCTGTATGTTTGTGATGTTTGTTGCTGTATGTTTATAATGTTTGTTCTGTATGTTTATAATGTTTGTTGCTGTATGTTTGTGATTGTGTTGTTGTATGTTTGAGATGTTTGTT
>CAUDMG010001635.1:4315000-4342500 GCA_958450375.1 Homarus gammarus | reverse complement strand
TTATTATTATTATTATTATTATTATTATTATTATTATTATTATTATTATTGTTATTATTATTATTATTATTATTATTAGTAGTAGTAGTAGTAGTAGTAGTAGTAATAGTAGTAGTGCAAGAAAGGGGGCCTCATATACATGAGGCATGACGAAGTAAGGGATCTCACAGCAAATATGTTGAAGGAAATCTCCCGGGATATCATGTTAGAACCGACCCTCCTTCCACTGGACGGTGAGATCCTCCAACATAAGACTTCAAACACATCCAAAGAAGCCCGTGTTGACGTCAGTGCTCGAGGATTCTGGACGCGGGGACAGTGAGCCTTCTTCGACATCAGGATTTTTTATCCCATGGCAGCATGTCACCGTAACCTAGCTCTCGATGCTGCACACAGGAGGAACGGGAACGACACGATAAGGGAATACGGGGAGAGAATTCAGAACGTTGATCAAGGCAGCTTCACTCCTCTAGTGTTCACAACCTCTGGTGGGATGGGACCAAGTGCAAGATGTTTCTACGCCAGACTGGCGGAGGTGATCTCCGAACAGAAGCAGCAGCCCAGAAGTTATATTACAGCCTGGATAAGATGTCGACTGTCCTTCTCTCTCCTTCGGTCGGCTTTGCTCTGCCTCAGGGGAACGAGAGCTTCGGCCCCAAAGCCGACAACAGTTGCAGATATTGACTATGAGGCTACAGTCACTGAATGCCGCATAGATCTGCGGCTCAACTAATTCAACACAGCTAGGATAGCTACTTATGTATTAGGATATTTAATATTAAGGTAATAAAATGGCGGCGAAGGTGTGGCTATTGGTGGAGGCTGGAGGCCACGTTTAAAAAAAAAGTAGTAGTAGTAGTAGTAGTGCATAATGGAGGTGGTAAAGGACGATGTCAGGGCAGCAGCAGGGAACCTACAAGTGTGTGCTGGCCACCAGGCTGGTGGGGAGGCGGCCATTCACGCCATGAGATTGATATTTGAGCAGCGTGATTGTGAGGCCGTTCTCCTGGTGGATGCTTCAAACGCATTCAACATACTTAACCGCAAGGCTGCACTGCACAACATCAAGATCAAGTGTCCTAGCTTTGCGATGTATGTTGAAAATTCGTATAGGAATCCTTCAGACCTCTACATAGTAAGCAACAAGGCTCTACGAGGTGATACCATCCTACAGTCGACTGAGGGAACAACACAGGGGGACCCCGTTGCAATGGCAATGCATGCAATTGGCCTATCAGTGCTCCAACAAGAAATAAAATTTGAAACAACTGGGGTCAAACAAGTGGCATATGCTGATGACCTTACAGGAGCAGGAAAAGTGGAGTGCATCAAAAAGTGGTGGGACCTGGTAACATCGCGAGGTCCACAAATAGGGTGCCACCCAAACGCTAGCAAGTCCTTCCTCATCGTGAAGCCAGAACATTATGAACGGGCTTTGGAGGTTTTTGGCGGAAGTGAGGTCAAAATAACTAAGGACGGCCAAAGACATCTAGGCGCTGTAATTGGCACTACGGACTTCAAGACCGAGTACGTAGCGGGAAAGGTGAATGAGTGGGTTAGCGAAATCCAAGCTCTATCTGAGATTGCTAACACAGAGCCACATGCGGCCTTTGCAGCATTCACCCATGGAGTCAAGCATCGCTGGAACTACCTGATGCGTACCATCCCTGAGATCGGACCCCTCCTCCACCCTCTGGAAGAAGCTATCAGTGTCAAGTTCATTCCCAAACTAGTGAAACACCCTGACTTAACCCCAGCAGAAAGAACACTTCTTGCACTTCCACCAAGACTGGGAGGGATGGGACTAACTAATCCAGAGGAGATTGCTGACACTGAACATCAAAATTCACTTAAGCTCACGGCAGCCCTCACTGACCACATAATAGCCCAGAATGCTTCAGGGGAAGTGGACACTAGCGAAGTAAATAAGATCCGTAGGGCCATTACAACAGATCGGCAGCACTGCCAAAATGACATGTTGCAGCAACTATTGCTGCAGGTTCCAGAAAATTTGACAAAAAAAGTAGCTATAGCGCAGGAGGTGGGCGCCTCGAACTGGTTAACTACGTTACCGATAAGGGCAAATGGTTTCAGCCTTAACAAACAAGAATTTACAGATGCCATTGCTCTAAGGTACGGTTGGCCAGTAGATGGTTTGCCCTCCCAATGCGTGTGTGGCTCTTCCTATGACGGCGATCACGCCATGGTCTGCAAGAAGGGGGGCTTCATATGCATGAGGCATGACGAGGTAAGGGATCTCACAGCAAATATGTTGAAGGAAATCTGCCGGGACGTCATGGTAGAACCGACCCTCCTTCCACTGGATGGTGAGATCTTCCAACACAGGACTTCAAACACATCTAACGAAGCCCGTGTGGACGTCAGTGCTCGAGGATTCTGGACGCGGGGACAGCGAGCTTTCTTCGACATCAGGATTTTTGATCCCATGGCCACTTGTCACCGTAACCTAGCTCTCGATGCTGCACATAGGAGGAACGAGAACGACAAGAGAAGGGCATATGGGGAGAGAATTCAAAACGTTGATCAAGGCAGCTTCACTCCTCTAGTGTTCACAACCTCTGGTGGGATGGGCCCAAGTGCAAGATGTTTCTACGCCAGACTCGCGGAGTTGATCTCCGAACAGAAGCAGCAGCCCAGAAGTTATGTTACAGCCTGGATGAGATGTCGACTGTCCTTCTCTCTCCTTCGGTCGGCTTTGCTCTGCCTCAGGGGAACGAGAGCTTCGGCCCCTACTCAGACAACTGCTGCAGATATTGACTATGAGGCTACAGTCACCGAATGCCGCATAGATCTGCGGCTCAACTAATTTAACACAGATAGGATAGCTTATTATGTATTAGGATATTTAATATCAAGGTAAATATATGGTGGCGAAGGTGTGGCTATTGGGGGTTGGCTGGAGGCCACGTAGAAAAAAAAAAAAAAAAAAAAAAAAGTAGTAGTAGTAGTAGAAGCAGTAATAATAATAATAATAATAATAATAATAATAATAATAATAATAATAATGATATAATAAGGTTATGTTATGTTATATTATGTTTGTTAAATTATGTTAGATTTAGGTTACGTTATGTTAGTATTAGGGTGATTAATCATAAGGTCACATAAGAGTGGGTGGAAGGAGGCCCATACTTCATACTCTTAGTCTTCAGTAAGTCACAAGGGCCTCCTCAGTACAGTGTCTGGGTCCATCTTCTCATTTGTGTCAGCTTGTCAGAAATGTAGGACCTGACCTCCTTCACACACACACACACACACACACACACACACACACACACTCTGAAGCAGCTACACGAGAGAGAGAGAGAGAGAGAGAGAGAGAGAGAGAGAGAGAGAGAGAGAGAGAGAGAGAGAGAGAGAGAGAGTAAAACCAACACGACACGAAATCCTGAACATCTGTGAAAAACGAAGTTAATTTTTCCCTTCCTCTCAGTTATGTTGAAAATTTAACGTACAGTGAAACCTCTATTTAACGGAAAGTTCGTTATACTGAGGGTCCGTTAGATGTGATACCTCCATCTAACAAACTATATAGAGATAAGAAGTCCGTTATATCGAGGGTTTAATAGATTGAAAACCTCCATCTAAAAAACTACAGAGAGGTAAAATATAATCCGTATATCAAAGGTCCGTTAGATGTGAAGTCCGTTATATGGAGGTCTTCACTGTACGAACTTTGGGACGAACTTTTGAGAATTAGGCACCAGGAGTGTATTGGAAGTCCGTGTGGCTCCAATTTGTTGCTGATTATCGGGAGAATTATTTAGTGGGTCTCTACTTCCTCCCCCAGGACTATAAATACCGAGAGGGTTAAGAGGGTGCGAGGGGGGTGAGGGGTGAAGGGGGGTGAGGGGTGAAGGGGGGTGAGGGGTGAAGGGGGGTGAGGGGTGAAGGGGGGTGAGGGGTGAAGGAGGGTGAGGGGTGAAGGGGGGTGAGGGGTGAGGAGGGTGAGGGGTGAGGGAGGGTGAAGGGGGGTGAGGGGTGAAGGGGGGTAAGGGGTGAAGGGGGGTGAGGGGTGAGGAGGGTGAGGGGTGAAGGGGGGGTGAGGGGTGAGGAGGGTGAGGGGTGAGGGGGGTGAGGGGTGAAGGGGGGTGAGGGGTGAAGGGGGGTGAGGGGTGAAGGGGGGTGAGGGGTGAGGAGGGTGAGGGGTGAGGGGGGTGAGGGGTGAGGGAGGGTGAAGAGGGGTGAGGGAGGGTGAAGGGGGGTGAGGGGTGAGGGGTGAGAGAGGGTGAAGAGGGGTGAGGGGTGAGGAGGGTGAGGGGTGAAGGGGGGTGAGGGGTGAGGAGGGTGAGGGGTGAAGGGGGGTGAGGGGTGAAGGGAGAGGGTGAGGGGTGAAGGGAGAGGGTGAGGGGTGAAGTGTTGTGAGGGGTGAGAGGGGTGAGGGGTGAAGGGGGTGAGGGGTGAGGGGGGTGAGGGGTGAGGGGTGAAGGGGGAGGGGTGAAGGGGGGTGAGGGGTGAAGGGGGAGGGTGAGGGGTGAGGGGGGTGAGGGGTGAAGGGGGGTGAGGGGTGAGGGGGGTGAGGGGTGAGGAGGGTGAGGGGTGAAGGGGGAGGGGTGAAGGGGGGTGAGGGGTGAAGGGGAGGGTGAGGGGTGAGGGGGGTGAGGGGTGAAGGGGGTGAGGGGTGAAGGGGGTGAGGGGTGAAGGGGGGTGAGGGGTGAAGGGGGTGAGGGGTGAAGGGGGTGAGGGGTGAAGGGGGTGAGGGGTGAAGGGGATGAGGGGTGAGGGGGGTGAGGGGTGAGGGGGTGAGGAGGGGTGTGTGAGGGGGTGAAGGGATGTGTTAGGGGGAGGGGTGCGAGAGAGGAAGGGGTGTATGAGGGGGAGGGAGGTGTTAGGGGGAGGGTGTGTGTGTGTGTGTGTGTGTGTTCATAACTATACACTTATACAAAACACACAAACGTTCATACATATTTATTAACTTTTCTCTTATTCCCCCCCCCCCCCCCCCACAGAGGCGCCATTACCTGATATTATTTTCCCCCTAAATTATCATCACTTCTTATTTTTTCTTCATTTATTATCATTAGGACAAATTATCTGTGTTTTTTTTATCTCTCTTTATTTATCATTCTTAAGCTCGAGTCGTTTATTCCTATATATTGTAATTCTCTTTATTAATGAGTCCGTCCCACCTCACACACACACACTGACTCCTGAGTGACTTACTGTATACCTTTAACCTTGATGTCTTGAGCTTACGTTCCCTAAACACGCTCGTGACTCATTCCTGCTGGTGTTGGTGGTTCTAATTAATGAACCTTCGAACCAATGAACTTTTGAATCCACGAACCTTCAAACCAATGAACCTCTGAATCAATGAACCTACGAACCAATGAACTTTTGAATCCATGGACCTTCAAACCAATGAACCTTCGAATCAATGAACCTACGAATCAATGAACCTTCGAACCAATGAACCTTCGAATCAATGAACCTCCAAACCAATGAACCTCAATGAACCTCTGAACCAATGAACATTCGAACCAATGAACCTTTAATCCAATGAACTTCCAAACCAATGAACCTCCAAACCAATGAACCCCCGAACCAATGAACTCCCGAACCAATGAAGCCCCGAACCAATGAACCCCCGAACCAATGAACCCCCGAACCAATAAACCCCTGAACCAATGAACCCCCGAACAAATGAACCTCCAAACCAATGAACCTCAATGAACCTCTGAACCAATGAACATTCGAACCAATGAACCTTTAATCCAATGAACTTCCAAACCAATGAACCTCCAAACCAATGAACCCCCGAACCAATGACCCCCGAACCAATGAAGCCCCGAACCAATGAACCTCTGAACCAATAAACCCCCGAACCAATAAACCCCTGAACCAATGAACCCCCGAACAAATGAACCTCCGAACCAATGAACCTCACCTGACCTTAACTTGCCTGCACCTCACCTGTAATCACACAAGACAAGATGATGGACAATCACAAGATGTTCAAGAATTCTTAACTAGAACTTGTAGTGTAACCCAGAGACACCAGATTATCTCAAGTAAAGTAAATGTCACTGAACTTGACACAGATAAAACCTCAACGGTACATGGAGAATTTATACAAAACTATCGCTCTTTCTCACTCTCTCTGTCTCACTCTCTCTCTCTGTCTCCTATATACACAAGAATACATTATATATCTAACAGGAACTGACTACTTCCGGTGATGCAAATATGACTTGTTCGTTTCGTGAATGATGATGAGGGAAGGGATTATGGCTCTATTTACATTGGGATGAGACGAAAATATAGGGATTGTCGTGTAGGGATTTGTTGGGTGAATGATGATAGTAATGTCTCACTCAGGTTAGCAACGACATAAGTTGGGTTTTGTGGGTGATATTTGTGTTTGTCAGGTACACACACACACACACACACACACACACACACACACACACACACACACACACACACACACACCCTGACTCCTGGACAAGTTTTAATCAACACACTCGGTGACTACACACACTGAGAGGGAGGTGGAGTGGGTCGGTATGTGGGCGGAGGAGAAGGTGAGTGGGTGGAGGAGAGGTAGGGTGAGAGGGTGGTGGGTGATGGAGAGGGAGGGTGGGTGGAGTGGAATGGATGGGAGGGAGAGGAGTGGGTGGGTGGGTGAGTGGGAAGAAGGAGAGTGCGTAGGAGGGAGGAGGAAAAGGAGGGATGGAGGAATGAGAGAGAGAGAGAGAGAGAGAGAGAGAGAGAGAGAGAGAGAGAGAGAGAGAGAGAGAGAGAGAGAGAGAGAGAAAATTTGAAGGTTAATGGGAGAGAGGAAGGAGGAAAGAGAATAACGGAAATAGACTGAATAAAGAAGGGGGATGGGAAAAAACTGCAAAAAGGTTGGAAAGGGTTATAAAAAAAGAGAAGGGACGGAAGTGAGGAAACGCGAAATGAAGGAACGGGAGGGAAGTGAGGTAAAGGGAAGCGAGGTGAAGGGAGGAAAGGGGTAGTGAAGGTAAGGGAAGGAAGTGAGGGGCAAGGGAGGGAAGTGAGGGGTAAGGAAGGGAAGTGAGGGCAAGAGAGAGAAGTGAAGTAAAGGGAAGGTAGTGAGGTAAAGGGAAGTGAGTGTAAGGGAAGGGAGTGGGGTAAAGGGAAGTGAGTGTAAGGGAAGGAAGTGAGGGCAAGGGAAGGGAGTGAGGTAAAGAGAAGTGGGGGGTAAGGGAGGGAAGTGATGTAAAGGGAGAGACACCGGAAGCGACTGAGCCATCTCTAACGCTTATCAACTTTTCAATGCATCAGAAACTTGATTGGTGCGGCAACTTTCCGCCTTAAATAGATAAACTCAAGACTGTATTCCCGCCAGCAACACACAACAGAGTGGGGGGGGGGGGGAGGGGGAAGGTGGGGGAGGGGGAGGGGAGGGGGAAAGTGGGGGGGGGGAAGGGAAGGGGGCATTTACATATCAGTGTGTTCTATCTGTACTGTAACCATCTGCGTAATATGTCTTGTTGGTGTCTCTATTAGTTTCTGTTTCTTTATGGAGTCGTGTGTGTGTGTGTGTGTGTGTGTGTGTGTGTGTGTGTGTGTGTGTGTGTGTGTGTGTGTGTGTTTTCATCTGTTTTATATACTATAGTGTATTAAGTAAAACACCACACCACACCACACCACACCACACCACACTACACCACACTACACTACACCACACTACACCACACTACACTACACCACACCACACCACACTACACCACACCACACTACACTACACCACACCACACTACACCACACCACACTACACCACACCACACTACACCACACCACACCACATCCACACCACACTACACCACACTACACCACACCACACCACACCACACCACACTACACTACACCACACCACACTACACTACACCACACCACACTACACCACACCACACTACACCACACCACACTACACCACACCACACCACACCACACCACAAGCGAGTATATAAACAAAACACTCACACATCCACCAGCCCCAACAGCCAACACACGTATATAACTTGTCTGCTGGAAACTGCATTTTTTAAATTTATTACCTCGTCTCCTACCACAGTGATGGTCTCCGCGGCGTCTCCTAGGTTATCTTTTATCTCCATCAACCTCTAACTAACTGGTGATATGAGAGCGAGAGGAACTGGCTTCTGAACAACTGGTACAAAGCGACAACAAAGTCACCCATAATACAGTAGTGAACAGATATACTCAATGTAATATAAATTGCTTTCTCCCTATATATGTTTTAGTTATTATTTATACGTGAAAACAAAAACATTACCAACTTGACAAAAAAAAAAAAAAATACACAAAAATAAATAATTAAAACACTTGAAATGTTGATATAAATAAATAAGAAATGACGTGATAATTATAGTACTTATAAATGATGATTATACGTCTTATAGTACCAAGTATAATTAGCTAACAAGTATACTATATATGGTGATAATGGTAATAGAAGAGATGATAGTTGTTATGTATGGTATAACCGATAATTGTTATGTATGGTATAATTGATGATAATTATTGTGTATGATATAACTGATGATAATAAGAAACAGTGAATAATGAAAAAGAAGAAAGAATTGGCACTTGTGACATTTTCCTTCAGCAGTGTGTTGTCATGTCTCTCTTAACGCTGTGTGCCCTTCATAGTCATATTTCATTCAACACGACTACCACCATTACTACTACCACCATAACCACCATTACTACTACCACCATTACTACCATCACCACCATCACCAATACCATCACTACCACCATTATCACTATCACCATTACCACTATCACCAATACCAACATCACCACTACCACCATCACCACTACCACTACCACTACCACCACCATTAGCAGGAAGACCGAAAGAAGTGGTAAGCGTTGCAGATGGTGCCAGGTTATGAGATATGACCTCTCTCCTCCACCTCCTCTTCCTCGACACTCTCCTTCCACCTTCCTCCTCCACTCACCCTCTCCTCTCCTCCACCTTCTCCCTCCATTCATCTCCTAAATAATCTTCCTCCATCTTACTACTAATTCTTCCTCCTCCTCCATCCTCTCATCCCCTCCACCTAACCCCACCGTCCTTTATCCCCCCATCTTCCCCCTCTCCTCCCCCCCCTCAGTTCGTGTTCCTGCAGATGGCGTTGAGGCAGCAGCGGTGGCGGAGGCTGAGAGTCGCCCACAACTTGACTGATTGTAGGTGTCAGCAGGTGTTGTAACTTTGTGTGTGTGGGGGGGGGGGGGTGTGGGGGGGTGTGGGGGGGCTCACCTTGACGATCCACCCTACCCCTACCCTTCCCACTCCTGAAGACCTTGTGATGGATGGAGGAAGGAGGTTCATCCATTCCCCTTCTTCCCTGTCTTTCTTCCTTCTTTCCTTCCTATAAACTTATCTTTCTCTTGTCATGTTCCTCCCCTTCTTCTTCTTCTTCATGTGTCTTGCTCTTCTTCTTTGTTTTTATTCGTCATCGTCTTCTTTTTCTTCTTTCTCCTTTTTCCTCTTTTTATTTCTCCTTCCTCTTCTTCCCTTCTTCTTATTCCTCTTTTTCTTTTTCCATAATCTTTCTTCTTCTTCTTGTTTATTTGTTATTTCCTTTTGGTTGCCATCATTATTTGTCTCTTGTTCGTGTAAAATTCAATTTTTTTTTATCATTATCGTATTCGTCTCCCGTACGCCTGTTTTTTCTTTAGTTTGGGGGATAATTCATTTATCTTTTATGCCTTTTGTCTATCCATCTTACATACATACATACATACATACATACATACATACATATATAAAAAAAATAATAGTTGCTCCTCGTGTAAGGAGGATGGCCGGCCCAAGGGCCACCTAGGAGTGAATTTGTTTAAGGTGTAGAAGCTGTCGCCAACACCACAACCACACTCTAAGTTAACGAACTGCATGACCCAGTCTCAAGGAATAGTCCGAGAAGACCGGACAACTCGCCAACTACACTGGCTAACCATTACCCCGGAATACGATCAGCAAATCGATTAACATCCAGGTTCTCAATTACTGCTGGGTAGACAGAGGCAAATGGCGTAAAGAAACTTGCCCAGGCTGACCATTACACCACAGGTCGCCTACACACACACACAGTACAGACACAGAAGCAAAACAGCCTCGTTCGACAACAAAAATAATCTCTCGTTCATTAAACTAAACCAACAGACACTACAGACATAACAGACACCACAGACATAACAGACACCACAGACATAACAGACACCACAGACATAACAGACATAACAGACACCACAGACATAACAGACACCACAGACATAACAGACACACCCAGACATAACAGACACCATAGACATCTAGACACCCCCAGACATCTAGACACACCCAGACATCTAGACACATCCAGACATCTAGACACACCCAGACATCTAGACACCCCCAGACATCTAGATACACCCAGACATCTAGACACACCCAGACATCTAGACACACCCAGACATCTAGACACACCCAGACATCTAGACACACTCAGACATCTAGACACACCCAGACATCTAGACACCCCCAGACATCTAGACACACCCAGACATCTAGACACACCCAGACATCTAGACACACCCAGACATCTAGACACACTCAGACATCTAGACACACCCAGACATCTAGACACACCCAGACATCTAGACACACCCAGACATCTAGACACACCCAGACATCTAGACACACCCAGACATCTAGACACACCCAGACATCTAGACACACTCAGACATCTAGACACACCCAGACATCTAGACACACCCAGACATCTAGACACACCCAGACATCTAGACACACCCAGACATCTAGACACACCCAGACATCTAGACACACCCAGATATCTAGACACACTCAGACATCTAGACACACTCAGACATCTAGACACACCCAGACATCTAGACACACTCAGACATCTCGACACACCCAGACATCTCGACACACCCAGACATCTAGACACACCCAGACATCTAGACACACCCCAGACATCTAGACACACCCAGACATCTAGACACACCCTGACATCTAGACACACCCAGACATCTAGACACACCCAGACATCTAGACACACCCAGACATCTAGACACACCCAGACATCTAGACACACCCAGACATCTAGACACACCCAGACATCTAGACACACCCAGACATCTAGACACACTCAGACATCTAGACACACCCAGACATCTAGACACCCCCAGACATCTAGACACACCCAGACATCTAGACACACCCAGACATCTAGACACACCCAGACATCTAGACACACTCAGACATCTAGACACACCCAGACATCTAGACACACCCAGACATCTAGACACACCCAGACATCTAGACACACCCAGACAATGGTATGGTAAGCTTAAAGAACTCTGTGGACTAAACAATAAGACACACCCCCTCCCCTTCCTTAGCCATCTCACTAGTGTTGACGCAGCTGAACAAACAAATAACCATTTCGCTACTATATGCCAGACGCTCCCCCGGCTTGACACAACCACTCTCCCTCCTTACCTACCAGCTCCCCTTCCCACTGACTTAGTAGAAGAATTTGAAGTAGCAAAACGCCTGGACAAACTAAAATTAAAACGCTCTACCACCCCCATTGACTTACCAATGAAACTCTTCAAGGAGTTCTCCCCGGAGCTTGCTAAACCCCTATGCTCCATCATCAATGCTTCTCTCAGTCAAGCCAGATGCCCAGCTGACTGGAAGACCTCTTATGTATCACCAGTGCCCAAGTCAACCAGCCCACAATCCTTAAATCAGCTACGACCTATTGCAATCACCCCAATACCCAGCCTAATCTGTGAAAGTTTTGTGTTCGACTGGGCTTATGCTGATATTGCAGGAGTCGTAGACCCTCAGCAATTTGGCAACATGAAAACTTCCTCCACCACTCACTGTCTTGTCAGCTTTCTCGATTACATATACCGCCATCTCGAGAAACGAAAAACGTCTGTAGCTGTCGCCTTCATTGATTTCACTAAAGCGTTCGACCTAGTCGACCACAATATAATCATCAACAAAGCTATTGACCTCGGGCTTCGGAGAAGTCTTATACCATGGCTTACAGACTTCCTCAGTGACCGACGCCAAGCTGTACGCTTCCGAGGGGCTGTCTCCACCTTTCAGTCACTCACCTGTGGCGTCCCCCAAGGCACCAAGATGGGACCACTCTGCTTCCTTATGCTCATCAATGATGCCCTAAGAGAAACCCCTGCTCGCTGGAAATATGTCGACGACTCCACCATTGGGATCAGCGTCAACAATTCTGCTCCCAACTATACCGCCCTTCAGGATTTATTGAACAGTCTCCAAAACTGGGCCACCAACAACCATGTCACCATCAACCATACCAAGACCATGGTTATGCACATCAACCTCTCCTCCGACATTGTCCCACCTCCTTCCATTACTCTAGGTCCGAACACACTCCAGGTTGTAGATTCCACGAAGCTCCTCGGCGTCACCATAGACAACAAACTAAATTGGAAACCACACGTCAGTGAAGTTGTCAAATCCTCCAGTTTCCGTCTCCACCTCCTCCGCCGACTCAAGTCCCTCGGAGTTCCTGCACACGAGCTCCTCAGTGTTTACACAACATTCATACTTCCCAAGCTCACCTATGCCTCCCCCACCTGGTCTTCCTCCATAAATGCCACACAACGTAAACACCTAGAAAAAGTGCAAAAGAGGGCATGCAAGATTATTCTCTCCCCCTCCTACTCCACATATCAAGAAGCGCTCAACACACTGACCCTTTCGACTCTCACTGACCATCACCACGACCTCATCTGCAAATTTGGTAAGAAGCTTCTACACCATCCCCGACACCGGCTCCTACTACCACCTGAGATCCCTAGTCCGAGAATTGCTATTCGACACCACAACCGCATCCAGCCCATACGTGCACGAACTGATCGCTATAAGAACAGCCCAGTCCCAAACATTGTAAAAATTATCAATAACTTGTAATAACATGTATCACTCCGTAACACTCTCACTGTCACTATGTTGAAATGAACTGTAGTTTGAGCTTTTCCCCATCTAAGTTATTATATGTCTTATTGTGTCACTTATGTTACTTGTATATTATTTGTAATTCGTAACCCATTCCCCAAATATGTAACTGTATATTTTCAGCCTTCTGGCTGCCATGCTCTTTCAATAAACCGTTAATTATTATAATTATTTATAGACATCTAGACACACCCAGACATCTAGACACACCCAGACATCTAGACACACCCAGACATCTAGACACACCCTGACATCTATACACACCCAGACATCTAGACACACCCAGACATCTAGACACACTCAGACATCTAGACACACCCAGACATCTAGACACACCCAGACATCTAGACACACTCAGACATCTAGACACACCCAGACATCTAGACACACCCAGACATCTAGACACACCCAGACATCTAGACACACTCAGACATCTAGACACACCCAGACATCTAGACACACCCAGACATCTAGACACCCCCAGACATCTAGACACACCCAGACATCTAGACACACCCAGACATCTAGACACACCCAGACATCTAGACACACCCAGACATCTAGACACACTCAGACATCTAGACACACCCAGACATCCTCTAGACTACTCAGACTTACCCAGACGCCCAGAGAACCTCCATCTATCTCCCCCTCTGTCCGTGTCTGTCTGTCTGCCCCCCCTCCCTCTCTCTCTCTCTCTCTCTCTCCCCTTTCTCTCACACACTCTTCTCCCCCCCTCTCTCTCTCCCCTTTCTCTCACACACACTCTTCTCCCCCCTCTCTCTCTCCCCTTTCTCTCACACACACTCTTCTCCCCCTCTCTCTCTCCCCTTTCTCTCACACACACTCTTCTCCCCCCTCTCTCTCTCCCCTTTCTCTCACACACTCTCCCCCCTCTCTCTCCCCTTTCTCTCACACACTTTTCTCCCCCCTCTCTCTCTCCCCTTTCTCTCACACACACTCTTCTCCCCCCTCTCTCTCTCCCCTTTCTCTCACACACTCTTCTCCGCCGCTCTCTCTCTCTCCTTTCTCTCACACACTCTTCCCCCCTCTCTCTCCCCCCTTTCTCTCACACACTCTTCCCCCCTCTCTCTCGCCCCTTTCTCTCACACACTCTTCTCCCCTCCTCTCTCTTTCCCCTTTCTCTCACACACTCTTCTCCCCCCGCTCTTTCTCTCCCCTTTCTCTCACACACACTCTTCTCCCCCCCTCTCTCTCTCCCCTTTCTCTCACACACAGGGGAGGAGTAAAGCTAAGAGGCAGCTTCTCCCAACAAGCGAGCAGATTAGATAAGCTCGGAGCTCCACCAACATGAATAATCACCGAGGAACTTCACAACTTGCCACAGAGTTTTGAGTCGCTGCAAAACTCTCCTTCTCTGTTTATGCGGAAAGTTGAACCTCTCTCCTTGTGTCTCCTTGGCATAATTTGTTGCTAAAGTATATATGGAGAATATTATACACCTCTTATTATACCTGTGTGTGTGTGTGGTGTAATGGCCAGCATACTCGCCTCGCAAGCGAGCGAACCAGGGTTCGATCCCCGGGCAGGGTGAAACTACGGGCAAGTTTCTTTACGCCATTTGCCTCGGTCTACCCAGCAGAAATTAGGAACCTGGATGTTAATCGATTTGCGAATCGTATTCCGGGGTAATGGTTAGCCAGTGCAGTTGGCGAGTTATCCGGTCTTCTCGGACTATTCCTTGACACTGGGTCATGCAGCTCGTTAACTCAGGGTGTGGTTGTTGTGTTGGCGACAGCTTCTACACCTTAAACAAAATCACGGCTAGGTGGCCCTAGGGCCGGCCATCCTCGTTACACGAGGGGCATCCATTATCATTATTATTATTACTATTATTATTATTATTATTATTATTATGTGTGTGTGTGTGTGTGTGTGTGTGTGTGTGTGTGTGTGTGCACAAAGTATTGTGTGATTAATTATTTAATTTAATTGTTAAGATGTATAATTGGGGAATGTACGTAATCCCAAAAATGTGTAACTAAGGATTTGACGTAATCCCTTAGATGTTAAGGTATTTCCTGTTATCTCTGAGACAGTCACCTAACCTTACCTAACGTAACGTAACGTAACGTAACGTAACCTAACCTAACCTAACCTAACCAGGCCCCGTTGTGAGTCGATGACCTGTACCCGGGTGGGCTAGTCCCCGTAAAAAAAAAATTCGTAACCTAACCTAACGTAACCTTACCTTACCTTACCAATAACCTAACCTAACCTAACCTAACCTAACCTAACCTAACCTAACCTACCAGAAGTTTCTCTCAACCTATTCCACCTACCATGTCCGTGAAATCCTTCTTCCTTTTCCCTCTCCACCACATCAACCTCCACGTTCTCTTCCCCACCTCCATATCCACCTACATTTCCAACCCAAGATACACCTTCTCCTCCATCTCGACATCCTCCCATCACCACAACCACCACAATCTCCACATCCTACCACCACCACCAGACCGTGATGGCAGGGTGGCAGGGTTGTGACACAGGTGACGTCAATAATCCAAGGCACCTCGGTAATTCTGACTAAAAGATTTAAAAGGTCAGGAGAGATTCTGTACTCTGATAATTGAGAACGTCGCTTTGTTTTGCTCACCCGAGAGAGAGAGAGAAAAACACAAAATATTTTCTCTCAATTACCGCTGAAAACTTAACTTTTTTCTGTCACTTGTCATTAGATGATTGTTGATAATTAAAGGGTTATATTTTACAGTAGGAAATAAAGTATTATAAAATGAAGTACGGCATTTGGTCTGGTGATTGGTGCCAGACGTTGAGAATTGAATAGTAAAAGTCCTTAATGCCACACAATAGCAATAGGTTAAAATACTCGTTGTGGAGGACAGTTTGTGGCGTCATCAAGGCCTCAATGTTTAAGCACCTTTATACAAGTCACCAGGTGTTTTCATATTTATACTGAAAAAAAAAAAAAAAAAAAAAAAAAAAGCCGTAGTGGAGGATGACGACAGCCTTCCATAAGGTCAACATTAACTCCCACCTTACATGATTTAGTGAGCTGTTTAACCCAGGATGATCGGACACCTAGTTAACCGTACTGTCTCAACGTCTATATTCTGCATGTAAAACGATCCGCTAATTGATTTTCATTCTGTCATTAGTATTAGTTAATATCATTATTCAGAGAGAGAGAGAGAGAGAGAGAGAGAGAGAGAGAGAGAGAGAGAGAGAGAGAGTAACGGAAATACAACATATACTGTAAACGACCTAACCTTTAGTTCCTCCTCCGTTAAAAGGGGACACAGGGGAGATAGTTGCCACAGCCGTCAACAGAGAGGTAAAGGAAAGCAGTTAATTGAATCGCTCATCAAAGGCGGAGACTATTTTCTGTAGTCTTTGAGGTCAGTGTTTCCCAGTCGCCCATGAACACCCGACCAAACACCCGACCAACTACCCGACCAAATACCCGACCAAATACCTGACCAGTCCCCCCCCCCCCCCCCCGTCCCTCAGCCTCCTACAGCTACAACATTTCCTCCCGCCTTCTACAACACTACAGTTACTACGTCCATTATATTTCCCATCAGTGGAACATCTTTACAATTAACACATAATATAATTTCCAGCCAATATCTCCTAAGAAATTCATAAGTCTCGGTAATCGAACTGTTTTATATATATATATATGTATTTCCAGCAGTGTCAGGATGGGTAGGTGGGGGGTCGAACTCACCCTTGTAAACATCTGGGTATTACACAACACTACAAGAACACAATGATCATTCCGGTAACACCCGAAGGTATACAGTACAGCAAACTTTCTTTTTTACGTAAGTTCACGACAATTGCAAGAGTTTTATATTTATTTATTTTTTACATTTTGTCTCTATATCTACAGTAGACCACAGAAGATTGTCTATATATTTTTCTCTGGATATTTTCATGGCCTACACACTACCTCCTAAAACGATACTTATGGGAGTCTTTACGATATTTTCCGGTCCTATTTACACACGACCCCCTTAGGATATTTGTGGTCGTCTTTACGATACAGTATTTACCACTCCTACATCAACACTATCCAGGGAGTCTCTATCACTATGTAAACGCCGGCAGTGTCCACACCTCGTGAACACCCAATGGCCCGGCAAGGTACAGTACAGGTAGGAAGGATCTTTACCTAGTCTTTGAGATCAGGTTATGGTGTTGAAGAATATTATTATGTCAACAGAATTTACGTACGTTTATCTGTTCGTGGTTCATGATTCCATATATTACGTTCATGTTGTGATATAGTGACCAGACCTCTTGTTATCTAAAGGATATTATTATGAGTGTTACTGACTCTAATTCATGGGCCTTATTATTATTATTATTATTATTATTATTATTATTATTATTATTATTATTATTATTATTATTACTATTACTATTACTATTATTATTATTATTATTATTATTATTATTATTATACACAATTTAGGTTAGGTTTCGTCAGATAAGACTAGAGTAGGTTACATTAGTTTGGTTAGGTTAGGCTATACCAGGTTAGGCTAGGTCAACATTAAGGTTAGGTTGGGTTCGGTTAGGTTAGGGTGAGGCTAAACTGATTAATCTTAAAATTTCAATAACCTGGGGGGGGGGGGACTAAATTTCAGGTACTCGACACATGGTACAGTTGTTGAAGTTTTCAGTCTATTAGGCTCCTCGTCTCCTTCAAGCAGCTGGTGCGGGGTCTCAGTTCTCTCTCTCTCTCTCTCTGCTATATAAGTTTCACAGCTGTCAGATTTGCTCGCCAAACTCGCCAACTTTAGGAGACATTTAAGTCGTTGGCGGTCTGGAGCCTCCCGGGTGTTCTCTCTCTTGTGCTAAATTCTCGGCTTTTACTTTTATATCTCTATTTCTGTGTGTGTGTGTGTGTGTGTGTGTGTGTGTGTGTGTGTGTGTGTGTGTGTGTGTGTGTGTGTGTGTGTGTGTGTAATAATAATAATAAAATAATAATAATAATTAACGGTTTATTGAAAAAGTTCTGCAGCCCGAAGGCTGAAAATATACATTGGACATAAATGTGTGTGTGTGTGTGTGTGTGTGTGTGTGTGTGTGTGTGTGTGTGTGTGTGTGTGTGTGTGTGTGTTATTACAAGAGAGATGAAATTTACTATAACTGCCCAAACTTTGTCTTTCCCTTAATCATGGTAATTCATTTCCTACCATACTCCCTATATATGGTGGCAGAGTTTCACTTACTACCAAACTTCCCTTCCATGGTAGCAAAACCTCACCTAATACCATATTCTCCCCTCATGGTAGCGAAACTTTTCTTCCATAAACTATATTGAATATTACACCATGACCCAGAAGGAGGAAGTAGCGAGGGAAAGGAAAGGAAAGGAACATTACTTCCCCATCTCGTTAAGTAACAACTGTCACCTTCCCTCATCTAGTTTTAAAAGCATAACCCCATTACACAAGTCACCTTTTAATTACGGGTTTCCCTGCAGTGATCTGTGACCCGGAACTTACAGCTGGTTGTTTCTTGGAGTATGGGCAGGTAAGGGTTGGTATGGGTAAGTATTGGTAAGTATGGGTAGGTATAGGTAGCTATGGGCAGGTATGGGAAAGTGATAGCTGTCTGGGTGGTCACACTAATTGTTTTAGTTAAGTTCCGGAACTCTTAAGTGACAGGACTTAATGTAAACACTTCTGGACGTTTTCTGTGTTATTGCTGAAGCAGATATATATGTTACGGTATTTCTGTGGAATCGGTTACTTTGCAAAATGACCGGCATGTCTCTTAGTAATTATGCAAATTAACTTACAAACAGACAACCTAAACTAACCTAACCTTATGGTTGAACAAGGTTAGGTTAGGTTAGGTTAGGTTAGGTTAGGTTAGTTCAGGTTGTCTGTTTGTAAGTTATTTTGCAAAATTACTAAGAGACATGTCGGTCATTTTGCAAAGTAACCGATTCCACAGAAATACCGTAACATATATACAGGTACAATCTGAGGGAATATATTGTGGATTCTCTCCAGGGAAGTGTTGTGAACAGCACTTTGAGATAACACTTGAGTTAAGTACCCAGCTTCCCTGTCCAGTGGTAGTGAGTGAACTGCCACTCCTTGGGCATGTTTGCTAAATCAGCTGACCCTAACTCGACCCCTGAGCTACATGCAACCTAAGCGATCTGGTAGTAAATAACTTGGTGTATAACTTGGTGTTTATCCAATTGGGTGTATGGGAAGGTAAGGGTAGGTATTGGCAGAAATGGGCATGTATGGGTAGGTATTGGCAGGTATGGGAAGGTTTTGGTAGGTGTGGGTAGGTATGGTCAGGTATGGGCAGGTATGGGTTGGTGTGAGCAGGTATGGGTTGGTGTAAGTAACCGTAGATTCGTTTCATATGTCAAGAGAGTGTGAAGGAACTATGAATGAAGAGTGAATGAAATGTGAGTGTGAAAAAAGAAAAAGAAAAAGAAGAAGAAGAAGAAGAAGAAGAAGAAGAAGAAGAAGAAGAAGAAAAAGAAAAAGCAAAAAGAAAAAGAAAAAGAAGAAGAAAAAGAAAAAGAAGAAGAAGAAGAAGAAGAAGAAGAAGAAGAAGAAGAAGACCTCACCTCACCTCCTCAAAACACTCAATATTCTGGCCAGGTGGAGGTAGTGATTAAAAATGTATATTCATGACCAGACAGACAGGCCTATGGGGAGGTGGGTCGTTGTGTAACCGACCCCGTGGCAATCCTTTACAGTGAAACCTCTATTTAACGGACTATATGGAGAGGAAAGTCCGTTATATCGAGGGTACGTTAGATATGAAACCTCCATCTAACGAACTAGAAGGGGGACAAGTCCGTTATATCGAGGGTCCGTTAGATATGAAACCTCCATATAATGCAATATATATAGAGAAGTCTGTTATGATTATGGAATTACTGTGAGAGAGAGAGAGAGAGAGAGAGAGAGAGAGAGAGAGAGAGAGAGAGAGAGAGAGAGAGAACCGATTAGATTTTGCACCTGACTGATTATTAAAGGTACGACGTCGATTTTTGTGACTAAAAAAAAAAGAAGTAAATTATTTTTTCTTCAAAGGTTTACAATTCCAAGAAATATATTGACGAAGGAAACATAACCCAGATATATGTTATAACGGTGAACGGGAATAAAGTCACAGGAAAAAAGTCAGAAAAAGTCACTGTTTTGGCTAGGAAAAAAAGCCAAAGGAAAAAAGTCACATTTTATTCAAATATCATTAACAGTTAAAGTAATAAAAAAAACTATTTTACGTCACTTATTAATAGTAGAGCGGATAATGGGAAAAATCGTGCAAATGGTGATACAAGCATGAAATTTGGCCTGATCACACCCTAGGGGCTACTGGTCAACCTGCCTGATTGGCCATTTGGAAATCCAAGATGGCGGTAATTTTTCAAGATGGCTGCCAAATTGACCTTCGAAAGATGATTTTTTTATAGAAATTGATGTAGTTGGTCAATGTAAATGATCTTAGTGTCGATATGTATGTTATCAAGCATGCTCAGATGATGTTTATTTATTTCTGCTGCTCTCAGATGTATATTTGTCTTATTTATGACTGGTTTTATGTTTTTTCCAACTAGGTGAGGGTAGCAAGCAGAGGGAGTGATTGTCGGGCACTACCAGGGCACACTGGTGACATCACTGCTGTACTACCCAGCATGGGGTTCAGTGTCAGCTAAGAAAAAGCATGTCATATTGCAACAGCTTAGTGACCCAAGTGCTGCTTAACCAACCCCAAACCAGTTAAGCAGCCGCACCTGAATTGACAGGATGTGCCAGCGTGGGAGAGACGAGCCAAGGATAACGGGGTTTTAGTTATCTGGATGGTGTACAGATCACACGGGACTAATGACACTGGATGAACGATCGGACTAGGTGTAGGGCAAAAGGCATGAACCTAGTTGTATCCCACACAAGAAAGTGCTCATGAGGGTGGTAAAAGGATAAACCCTCGGCCCTGAAGATCAAAAATAGTCATGGACCCAAAATCTACCAACAAATCATTCCTCACTGACTGGGCAAAGTGTTGTCTTTGTCAACAGGATAAGATCTTAAGTCTTCACATGCAAATCCTGCCAAAAAAGGAGATGACGGTTACAAGAGCTTGGCAAGGAATATTCCTCTATTTCATCAATCAATGCCACTGCCAACCAAGCTTGACCCTGCAAGACTTGTTGAAGATGATGGGATAGAGGAGACCTTGAGGAGAAACAAGATACAGTATCATGAGAGTTGCAGACTTCTGTTCAACAACACAAAGTTAAATAGAGCTCAGAAAAGGCGAACCTCTGCAGTTGGTACAGAGGAGAGCAGCAGTAGCAAGATACCACGAATGGTCAGAGACCCCAAAGCAACAGAATGCTTTCTATGTGAGGAAGAACCTTCAGGAGATGACATAAGACATGCAATGAAAATGAAACTTAATAAAAGATTTAATGATTGTGCAAAGACACTTAGCAATAGAAAACTCCCTGCCAAACTAAGTGCAGGAGATGTTGTGGCACAAGAACTGAAGTATCACCCTCGCTGCCTGGCAGACCTGTACAACCGAGAAAGAACACACCGAAATGCTCATGAGCAAGAAGAAGCACAAGAGCTTCATCCGAACAAGGACGCATACCCAACTGCTTTCTCTGAACTGTTCACTTACATCACTCAGATGAAAGCTTCTAGTGAAGGTAGTGAACCACCCATTTTCAGACTTGCTGACCTGGTCACACTCTACAGACAGAGACTTTAACAACTGGATGTTGGATCGCCCGATGTTCATGCTACTCGACTGAAGGACCAGCTGCTTTTTCACATCCCCCAGCTGCAAGCTCATCACCAAGGAAGAGATATCCTACTGGCCTTGGAGAAGGATGTTGGCTCAATCCTGGCACAAGCAAGCAAATACGGTGACGCGATCCATCTGGCCAAGGCTGCTGGGATGATACGACGGGACGTGCTTCAGCACAAGTCACACTTCAGCAGTACAGTTCATGAAGGATGCATTGAACAGGCTGTTCCACCATCACTGCTTTAATTTGTATGCATGATCGAACATGGTGCAGATATTAAATCCCAACTCCAGCATGGCGCATCGAAGTCTGACCTTGCTATGTCACAGCTCTTACAGTACAACTGCTTTGCCAACTACGAGGTAGGAACACAAATCTACAGACACTCCAAGGACCATGAGAAACCTTTTGCTATCTACGTCGGCATGTCTGTGTTTGCTAAGACAAGAAAGAGGCAGCTCATCGACATGCTGCATGAAAATGGGGTCAGCATTTCATATGACAGAGTTCAACAATTATCAGCCCAGCTAGAAGTAGTTGTATGCCAGTACGTGGAGAAGTTTTCTGCGAGATGACAAAAACAAGACAGAACTATTCCATTTTCTCGCGGAGAAAATGTGTGAAGCACAGACGACAAGCACGGTGGTTGTGACAAAGGGAGAAGATGCCATTAGCAACACAGAGAAGTCCCTAGAAGCTGTGGCTCCATGCTGTCATGAGGAAGCAGACACACGAATATTTGTGCATGCTAGGGATGCAGCAATGGAAGGTAGCAAGTCCCTCATCATCAAAGCCAATGACACTGACGTGGTCGTCATAGCAGTATCTGTACTGCCATCACTACAGGAGCTTGGTCTCGATAACATGTGGATTGCCTTTGGCCAAAGAGCCAGTCATCGACGGATTCCGGTTCATGGCGTAGTTTCTGCGATGGGGCCTGAGAAAGCTAGTGGGATCCTATACTTTCATGCTTTCACTGGCTGTGACGTTGTGTCTGGCTTCCGTGGGAAAGAAAAGAAATCTGCATGGCAGACATGGAATGTCTGTGATGAAGGTTCAGAAACATTCACCAAAATCAGCCATGTCCAACAACAGTTGTTGATGTTGACCTACAGAAGTTGGAAAGATTTGTTGTCCTCATGTACGACAGATCTAATGCAGCCACTGGTGTAAATGAGGCAAGACTAAACCTCTTTACCCGCAAGCAGAGTCTGTATGACTCCATTCCACCAACCCGGCAGCCCTCAAGGAACATGCAAAGCGGGCTGCCTACCGGGCTGGTATGATCTGGGGCCAGGCAACAATCTCCAATCCAGAAACCAGCAGTTCTGTCAACTGGGGATGGACGCAGAAGGGAGAGGCATGGCAGATACGTTGGACGACTCTTCCCCCGAGTGCGACATGCTGTCAGGAGCTGACCAAATGTTCCTGTAAGATAGACTGCAACCAGAGATGCAAATGCTTTCGCTCTGGACTTTCCTGCACAGCACTTTGCAGCTGCATATGTGAACAGCAGTAAATGTACGAAGATGTACTGTCAGGAGAAGTCACAGGAACCAGTGCTAATAGTGAGTATTTTTTTCTAAAGTTCTTTTTTGTTATGTTTTTTTTACTAAAAGTGTTATTTTATGTGGATAAAAGTGTTACAAGTGACTTAAAACTATACAAAATCATCTGAGCATGCTTGAAAACATACATATCGACACCAAGATCACTCAGATTGACCAACTACATCAATTTCTATAAGAAAAATCAACTTTTGAAGGTCAATATAGCGGCCATCTTGGATTTTTAAATGGCCAATCAGGCAGACTTGACTAGTAACCATTAGAGAATTACCATGCCAAGTTTGATGCTTGTATCACCATTTGCATGATCCTCTTTACCTGCCTCACTATACCTGACAATACATGACTTGTACACAATGACAACACAATTTATGTATGATGGCATTGCACGTGGGTTAGGTTAGGTTAGGGTGTTTAATAATCAGGTGAAATAAGCTAGGGGCCCTAATCTTCAGGTGATCCGTCCCAAGTTGTGTTGACATTTCTATTAAACACCACAGTCAACCACACACGGTACAGGGTGACTACAATACCCTCGCTGTCACCACTGATCAAGGGATATGTGTGTACAGTATGTGTATGTGTACAGTATGTGTATGTGTACAGTATGTGTATGTGTACAGTATGTGTATGTGTACAGTATGTGTACAGTATGTGTATATGTCATATTAGAGGGATTATGATGTTACATGAATGAAATAATAAAGTATACATTTGTTATTGTTTCATGTTCGGATGTGAGAAAGTTATACATCACCAGCGTTAGGGACAGAGAGTGAATGTGTCTGGTAGCGTTAGGGACAGAGAGTGAGTGTTAGGGACAGAGAGTGAATGTGTCTGGTAGCGTTAGGGACAGAGAGTGAATGTGTCTGGTAGTGTTAGGGACAGAGAGTGAGTGTTAGGGACAGAGAGTGAATGTGTCTGGTAGCGTTAGGGACAGAGAGTGAATGTGTCTGGTAGCGTTAGGGACAGAGAGTGAGTGTGTCTGATAGCGTTAGGGACAGAGAGTGAATGTGTCTGGTAGCGTTAGGGACAGAGAGTGAATGTGTCTGGTAGCGTTAGGGACAGAGAGTGAGTGTGTCTGATAGCGTTAGGGAGAGAGAGTGAATGTGTCTGGTAGCGTTAGGGACAGAGAGTGAGTGTGTCTGGTAGCGTTAGGGACAGAGAGTGAATGTGTCTGATAGTGTTAGGGACAGAGAGTGAGTGTTAGGGACAGAGAGTGAATGTGTCTGGTAGCGTTAGGGACAGAGAGTGAATGTGTCTGGTAGCGTTAGGGACAGAGAGTGAGTGTGTCTGATAGCGTTAGGGACAGAGAGTGAATGTGTCTGGTAGCGTTAGGGACAGAGAGTGAATGTGTCTGGTAGCGTTAGGGACAGAGAGTGAATGTGTCTGTGTCTGATAGTGTTAGGGACAGAGAGTGAGTGTGTCTGATAGTGTTAGGGACAGAGAGTGAGTGTTAGGGACAGAGAGTGAATGTGTCTGGTAGCGTTAGGGACAGAGAGTGAATGTGTCTGGTAGCGTTAGGGACAGAGAGTGAGTGTGTCTGATAGCGTTAGGGACAGAGAGTGAATGTGTCTGGTAGCGTTAGGGACAGAGAGTGAATGTGTCTGGTAGCGTTAGGGACAGAGAGTGAATGTGTCTGATAGTGTTAGGGACAGAGAGTGAGTGTGTCTGATAGTGTTAGGGACAGAGAGTGAATGTCTCTGATAGTGTTAGGGACAGAGAGTGAGTGTGTCTGATAGTGTTAGGGACAGAGAGTGAGTGTGCCTGATAGCGTTAGGGACAGAGAGTGAATGTGTCTGATAGTGTTAGGGACAGAGAGTGAGTGTGTCTGATAGTATTAGGGACAGAGAGTGAGTGTGTCTGGTAGTGTTAGGGACAGAGAGTGAGTGTGTCTGATAGTGTTAGGGACAGAGAGTGAATGTATCTGATAGCGTTAGGGACAAAGAGTGAGTGTGTCTGATAGTGTTAGGGACAGAGAGTGAATGTGTCTGGTAGTGCTAGGGACAGAGAGTGAATGTGTCTGGTAGCGTTAGGGACAGAGAGTGAATGTGTCTGATAGTGTTAGGGACAAAGAGTGAGTGTGTCTGATAGTGTTAGGGACAGAGAGTGAGTGTGTCTGTTAGTGTTAGGGACAGAGAGTGAATGTGTCTGGTAGCGTTAGGGACAGAGAGTGAATGTGTCTGGTAGCGTTAGGGACAAAGAGTGAATGTCTCTGATAGTGTTAGGGACAGAGAGTGAATGTCTCTGATAGTGTTAGGGACAGAGAGTGAATGTGTCTGATAGTGTTAGGGACAGAGAGTGAATGTGTCTGGTAGCGTTAGGGACAGAAAGTGAATGTGTCTGGTAGTGCTAGGGACAGAGAGTGAAAGTGTCTGGTAGTGTTAGGGACAGAGAGTGAGTGTGCCTGATAGCGTTAGGGACAGAGAGTGAATGTGTCTGATAGTGTTAGGGACAGAGAGTGAGTGTGTCTGTTAGTGTTAGGGACAGAGAGTGAATGTGTCTGGTAGCGTTAGGGACAGAGAGTGAATGTGTCTGATAGTGTTAGGGACAGAGAGTGAGTGTGTCTGATAGTGTTAGGGACAGAGAGTGAGTGTGCCTGATAGCGTTAGGGACAGAGAGTGAATGTGTCTGATAGTGTTAGGGACAGAGAGTGAGTGTGTCTGATAGTATTAGGGACAGAGAGTGAGTGTGTCTGGTAGTGTTAGGGACAGAGAGTGAGTGTGTCTGATAGTGTTAGGGACAGAGAGTGAATGTATCTGATAGCGTTAGGGACAGAGAGTGAATGTGTCTGATAGTGTTAGGGACAGAGAGTGAATGTGTCTGATAGTGTTAGGGACAGAGAGTGAATGTGTCTGGTAGTGCTAGGGACAGAGAGTGAAAGTGTCTGGTAGTGTTAGGGACAGAGTGAATGTGTCTGATAGCGTTAGGGACAGAGAGTGAATGTGTCTGGTAGTGTTAGGGACAAAGAGTGAATGTATCTGATAGCGTTAGGGACAGAGAGTGAAAGTGTCTGGTAGTGTTAGGGACAGAGTGAATGTGTCTGATAGTGTTAGGGACAGAGAGTGAATGTGTCTGGTAGTGTTAGGGACAGAGAGTGAGTGTGTCTGTTAGTGTTAGGGACAGAGAGTGAATGTGTCTGGTAGCGTTAGGGACAGAGAGTGAATGTGTCTGATAGTGTTAGGGACAGAGAGTGAGTGTGTCTGATAGTGTTAGGGACAGAGAGTGAGTGTGCCTGATAGCGTTAGGGACAGAGAGTGAATGTGTCTGATAGTGTTAGGGACAGAGAGTGAGTGTGTCTGATAGTATTAGGGACAGAGAGTGAGTGTGTCTGGTAGTGTTAGGGACAGAGAGTGAGTGTGTCTGATAGTGTTAGGGACAGAGAGTGAATGTATCTGATAGCGTTAGGGACAGAGAGTGAATGTGTCTGATAGTGTTAGGGACAGAGAGTGAATGTGTCTGATAGTGTTAGGGACAGAGAGTGAATGTGTCTGGTAGTGCTAGGGACAGAGAGTGAAAGTGTCTGGTAGTGTTAGGGACAGAGTGAATGTGTCTGATAGCGTTAGGGACAGAGAGTGAATGTGTCTGGTAGTGTTAGGGACAAAGAGTGAATGTATCTGATAGCGTTAGGGACAGAGAGTGAAAGTGTCTGGTAGTGTTAGGGACAGAGTGAATGTGTCTGATAGTGTTAGGGACAGAGAGTGAATGTGTCTGGTAGTGTTAGGGACAGAGAGTGAATGTGTCTGGTAGTGCTAGGGACAGAGAGTGAAAGTGTCTGGTAGTGTTAGGGACAGAGTGAATGTGTCTGATAGTGTTAGGGACAGAGAGTGAATGTGTCTGGTAGTGTTAGGGACAAAGAGTGAATGTATCTGATAGCGTTAGGGACAGAGAGTGAATGTGTCTGGTAGTGTTAGGGACAGAGAGTGAATGCATCTGATAGCGTTAGGGACAGAGAGTGAATGTGTCTGATAGCGTTAGGGACAGAGAGTGAATGTGTCTGATAGTGTTAGGGACAGAAGTGAATGTGTCTGATAGTGTTAGGGACAGAGAGTGAATGTGTCTGGTAGCGTTAGGGACAGAGAGTGAATGTGTCTGATAGCATTAGGGA
>CAUDMG010001635.1:4242500-4310000 GCA_958450375.1 Homarus gammarus | reverse complement strand
GTGACACAAATATACACACAAACACATACATAAACACACACACACATACAGTGACACACACACACACACACACACACACACACACACACACACACACACATACATTAAATTCATACTTCGTTAAGAATTCCATTGACTAGCGCCACCCTCCCTCCCCGTCGTCAATAGTCCGGCCAAACAAAATAACATGGGGAGGGAGTGTGTCGTCGACAGTGACAGTGGAAGGACAGTACAGAGTGTCGACAGTTATATGTCGATGTTTCGCTTGTCGTTCCTGCGGCCTGATACGTCGGCGGCAATCGACACGATGGAGGAGTGTGTGTGTGTGTGTGAGTAGGTGTGTGTGTCTGTGTCTGTGTGTGTAATAATAATAATAATAATAATAAACGGTTTATTAATAGAGTTGCAGCCGGTGGCTGAAAATATACAAACTTACATTTGATTTAGACATAATGATATGCGTTCAATCCATTTACAGGGCTGTACAGTACATAAATCAGGAGTTGTTTATTATTTTAACAATAGATGGGATGGTGCTGTTCTTATATCTATCAGTGCGGGCTCTTATGGGCTGAATTTTGTTGTAGTGGCGGACTGCGCGACGTGGGTGGCCGACTGCCGGTGGCAGGAGGTGGCGATGACGAGGATGGTGCAGTAGTCCACTGCCAAGCCTTGCTAGTGCGTGGTAGTGCAGTTCACTGAAGGATGGCATTTCCAGGGTGGAGAGAGCGTTGATGTAGACGGAGTATTCTGCGCCGAGCATGATTCTGCAGGCCCTTTTCTGTACCTTCTCTAGCCGACGTTGTTGGGTGGAGTTGAGAGAAGACGACCAGGCTGGTGACGCATACTTTGTTGCCACAGTCTGACAGGTCTCCTTTTTTCTTATGAATATTGACGATAGAGGCACATTTAAGAGAGCTTGGGGGATTTCCTCATTTTCCCCATATATTCTTTAGGAGAGAGTTGAGACGGCTAGGAAGCAGAGGTCCTCCTGCTTTATACACCTCGGCTGGGATTCCATCAGGCCCTGAGGCTTTGTTATTTTCCATCTGTTTGATGGCAGCAGCTACCTCATCCAGGGATGAAGGATAGCTGAAATGGGTCAGCTCTGGATGCTGAGGGACCTGCTGGGTAGTCAGGACATCCACATAGGTGTTTCGGTTGAGCAGTGAATGGTAGTGCTTTTTCCAGCGCTGGTTAATGACTTCTTTGTCTTTAAATAGGGAGTTACCGTCGGATGAGCTGAGGGGGCTGTGCCATGAGTAATGGGCCTATAAAATGTTTTAGTGGAATTGAAAAATTCGCATATCTTTTGTTGTTCTGCTAGATTTTGCTTTATTTTTAAACCAGTCGTTCCTTAGTTTGCGAAGTTTACGCTGGGACGCCACTTTCTTCTTGTGGAAGGTATCAGCTTTGGTCCGAGACTGAGGGTGTTCTGCCAGCCAGTTAAAGCAGCACGTTTATCTGCAGGTTTTTGTCATGACAGTGTCTAGAATACCCCATTCGGCACTGGGATTTGGGTTGTTTGTTGTCGGGTTGTTTATCAGCCCGTGTTCGAGTTGCTCTCTGAAATTATGTGCTACCTCTGGATCCTCCAAACGTTTAGTGTTAAAACCTCTTCTGGAGGCTTGTAGCCTTCGCCGTTTTGGGGAGACGTGAAGTGAGAGCTTGGCTCTGACGAGCCAATGATCAGTGTTGCAGTGGTCTGAGCCACGCATGGCTCGGGTGATGAGGACATCTCGATGATCTCTTTCTCTACCAATGATGTAGTCAATGAGATGCCAGTGCTTGGATCGTGGGTTTTGCGACGAACTCTTGAACTTGTCGGCCTGCCTAAACAGGGTATTGGTGATAGTGAGGTTGTATGCAGCACGCTTGCTGCCAAATGTCAGCGTCTCTGCCAACTCTGTCATTGAAGTCACCAAGGAGCACAACCATATTTTCTCTAGGGATAGAGGTTACCACTCTGCCAAAGTAGGTTTAAAAGGCATCCTTGATGCATCCAGTGTTGGGGTGTATGCACTGATGAAAAAGGCATGACGAGAGTGATTCAGTGGGACTCGGAGCATCATGAGGCGTTCGCTGAACCTAACAGGCATTTCAGTTAGCCTGTGTAGGATGCGTTGGCTGATGGGAAAGCCAACTCCATAAATGCTGTTTCTCTCCGCATCAGGCTTACCCTTCCAGAAGAAGGTATAGCCAGACCCCCGTTCTGTGAGTTGACCCACGTCTGGGAGCTGGGACTCACTAATGGCTGGTATGTCGATGTTATACCTAGCCAACTCCTTTGCCACAAGGGCGGTTCTTCTTTCAGGACGTGCATTTGTGCCAGTATCCAGAGGGTCCTGGCATTCCATGCAGCGACCATAAGAGGTTGTATTTTGTTTTTGTTTTGATCTGGGATTATAATTGTGTTTTCGACCGCATAAGGATGACCTTACTGGGTGCTTTTGTCCAGTCAAGTAGTTTCTTTAGGTAGGTTATGTTTAGGGCACCTTTTCTAGCCCCCTCCCCATATGGGGTGAGCAGGGTGGCTCCTCAAAAGGGCTGCTCGGTCGCACAGACAGGACCGGACTGCACTGCTGCCTAGATCCCAGTGCATAAACGACCATCTTATCCGTGTCGCCCATGTGCAGAGTTGTGACTAGAAACTCCTGGTAGCCATCTCTCCCTGTTCCAATCTCCACTCGTCTGTCGCCATATGACTTTTGGGGTGTAAGGGTTTGATGATGAGGAGGAATATGATGAGCTGGATGATGGCTGCACCTGAGTTGATTTACGTGGTGAGGCAGGAGCGCAGACTGCAACCACACATCTTGGCTCTCCCCTTTCCTGATCCAGTGGTACAGGTGTTGCAACGACTGAGGAGAGAGTTGCAATGGACTGCCGACAGTCCAGTTTGTTGGGTTTCGCCTTAGTAGCCTGTCCTTCCTGCATTGCCTTAGTCCGCCAGCGTAGTCGTTGGGTTCCCATGTTGGTCATCTCTTCCGCCAATACCTCCGTTGGGGCCTTGTTGTTTGGGGCCTTGTTGGAATTCTATAAGCATGTTTGCCTGATGCGGGGCTCCACCGCAGATTTTTCGTTAGGGGTTTACCCCCGTAGCCTTATACCTAGCAAGGTTAATCCCCAAGGCAGCGGGGCAATGGTTCGTAGGCGACAGGACGTGTCCACATGCGGGTGGGCCTGTGCGCCGTCCATCTGGGTCCCACTGCTACTCTTAGATCCCTTGTTGGTCTAGTCTGGGCCCAAGAGGCACCCAGTTACCGTGTGTTGCCACGAGGAGGCACAGCAGGAGTCTTGATGGTGAAGAGGCTTAGTACTGGCAGGGGAAGACTTATTGAAGTTGCTTCCCTGTTCGCCACGAGGGCTAACCAGCGGCGGTAGCTGAGAGCGAGAGGAAGCAAGCATTGCTTGCACCTGAACACAAACATAATTCTGCCACACTACACACATTACACCACCCTATGCACACACAACACACACACACAGTTTTCTATAATATTCCCAACACCTGATACAGTTCGATATCCCTGACGTATTCTCGTATATAGGCTACACACTACGAACACCTGTGCATTACCCCTAGCACACCAGTGCTATGTGCCGCGTGTCATGATCCAGGTGTAATTATCCCAACCCTAACCTCTATACTGTCCGTAACCATGGCAACCTCTCCCCTCTTTGATTCTAATGATGAAAGAACACATATGAACCGTTGATTACCTGCTTGGCTACCAAAGTCATTAACCGATATAAGTAATTAATATCTGTTTTTATATTACATTTTGGGGAGGTAAATGATGGAAATAATAATTACTCTGTGAAGTCCCCCCTCCTACCCCTCCCTGGCAGCGAAGTGACAAAGGGACATAACTTTTTATTCCGGATATTTTTCATCAGGTAAGGTAATTAATACAACATGTTGGAACCTTCAGTGAGCAAAATGAGGTAAGATCCCGATTCTAAGAGTTTCGTAAAGATAAAATTCATCGTAACTTAAGATGTTTTCAAAATACTTATAATTCTAATTTAAAGTTTAATAGGAAGTTCAATAAATACCTAAAAAGTCGAAATATATTTTCATAGGTACGTAAAATAAAATAATAAATATATACATTACTCTAACACATAGGAAAGTTCACTTAGTCACTTAGCATCGGTCAAGAGACGAAATTTCCCTACAAAATTCATATAAATATTATGTGCTGAAATTTTACCTTCATCTAAGTCAAGGTAACCTAGTGAAGGTAAAGTGTTAGTACACCTTTTTGCTATTCTTTTACCTTATTTAAACGCCAGGTGTATTCCTAAAACAAAATTAAAGTTAACAACGTAAGAGAAATATCCAATGAACGTGTCTCAAAAAATACGACTTTTTGATAATATATCTTGGTATTTATTTTTTTCTATCTAAAACTTAAGCAATTACGTTCAGTCACCCAAAAAAAAAGTAAATAAATAAATATTCACCTTAGCGACCTTTGAGAATATGACGAGATCACAGGACATTAAAATGGCTTCTGGTAATTTGTTGCTTAATTTGCAGTTAAACGCCAATGATGGAGAGTTAGTGCGCTACTCAACTGTCTCTGGAGTGGCACTTGAAGGCTCCTGGAGTGCTAAACAGTGCCAGTTAAAATCGACTTGAGGGCCGGTAGAGTGTTTATGAATAGCCACTTGAGTGTAATTAGAGTGTTAGCTTCAAGTGCCAGTGTAATACTGGAGCGTTGAAGTGGTTTTCTGTGGAGGAGGAGGAGGGGGATGTTGTGGTGGTGTGTTATTGTGGAGGAGGAGGTGGTGGTGTGTTATTGTGGAGGAGGGGTGGTGGTGTGTTATTGTGGAGGAGAGGGTGGTGGTGTGTTATTGTGGAGGAGAGGGTGGTGGTGTGCTATTGTGGAGGAGGAGGTGGTGGTGTGTTATTGTGGAGGAGGGGGTGGTGGTGTGTTACTGTGGAGGAGGGGGTGGTGGTGTGTTATTGTGGAGGAGGTGGTGGTGTTATTGTGGAGGAGGGGGTGGTGGTGTGTTATTGTGGAGGAGGGGGTGGTGGTGTGTTATTGTGGAGGAGGGGTGGTGGTGTGTTATTGTGGAGGAGAGGGTGGTGGTGTGTTATTGTGGAGGAGAGGGTGGTGGTGTGTTATTGTGGAGGAGAGGGTGGTGGTGTGTTATTGTGGAGGAGAGGGTGGTGGTGTGTTATTGTGGAGGAGAGGGTGGTGGTGTGTTATTGTGGAGGAGGGGGTGGTGGTGTGTTATTGTGGAGGAGGGTGGTGGTGTGTTATTGTGGAGGAGAGGGTGGTGGTGTGTTATGTGGAGGAGAGGGTGGTGGTGTGTTATTGTGGAGGAGAGGGTGGTGGTGTGTTATTGTGGAGGAGGGTGGTGGTGTGTTATGTGGAGGAGAGGGTGGTGGTGTGTTATTGTGGAGGAGAGGGTGGTGGTGTGTTATTGTGGAGGAGGTGGTGGTGTGTTATTGTGGAGGAGGGGTGGTGGTGTGTTATTGTGGAGGAGGGTGGTGGTGTGTTATTGTGGAGGAGAGGGTGGTGGTGTGTTATTGTGGAGGAGGAGGTGGTGGTGTGTTATTGTGGAGGAGGGGGTGGTGGTGTGTTATTGTGGAGGAGGGGTGGTGGTGTGATGTGGAGGAGGGTGGTGGTGTGTTATTGTGGAGGAGGAGGTGGTGGTGTGTTATTGTGGAGGAGGGGGTGGTGGTGTGTTATTGTGGAGGAGGGGGTGGTGGTGTGTTATTGTGGAGGAGAGGGTGGTGGTGTGTTATTGTGGAGGAGGAGGTGGTGGTGTGTTATGTGGAGGAGAGGGTGGTGGTGTGACACTGTGGAGGAGAGGGTGGTGGTGTGTTATTGTGGAGGAGGGGGTGGTGGTGTGTTATTGTGGAGGAGAGGGTGGTGGTGTGTTATTGTGGAGGAGGGGTGGTGGTGTGTTATTGTGGAGGAGGGGGTGGTGGTGTGTTATTGTGGAGGAGGGGGTGGTGGTGTGTTATTGTGGAGGAGGAGGTGGTGGTGTGTTATTGTGGAGGAGGGGGTGGTGGGGTGTTATTGTGGAGGAGGGGTGGTGGTGTGTTATTGTGGAGGAGGGGGTGGTGGTGTGTTATTGTGGAGGAGGAGGTGGTGGTGTGTTATTGTGGAGGAGAGGGTGGTGGTGTGACACTGTGGAGGAGGGGGTGGTGGTGTGTTATTGTGGAGGAGGGGGTGGTGGTGTGTTATTGTGGAGGAGGGGGTGGTGGTGTGTTATTGTGGAGGAGGGGTGGTGGTGTGTTATTGTGGAGGAGGGGGTGGTGGTGTGTTATTGTGGAGGAGGAGGTGGTGGTGTGTTATTGTGGAGGAGGAGGTGGTGGTGTGTTATTGTGGAGGAGGGGGTGGTGGTGTGTTATTGTGGAGGAGGGGGTGGTGGTGTGTTATTGTGGAGGAGGGGGTGGTGGTGTGTGACACTGTGGAGGAGGCAGAGGTGATGGGGAGTTAATGTGGAAGAGTACCATTGGAATGTTAATAGACTGCAGTCGAAGCACACGTGAACTATACCGCTCTTTGATGGTATCACTAGGGTACCAATGAAGTACCAATGGAGTACCACGAGCTGCTGCGCATCACTAGAGTACCATTGGAGTGTTGCTGGGTTACCATTGATTACCCATAATGATTACCCTCCAAACTAGCTAAGGTACCATTGGCGTCGCAGTACCATCAGAGTATCACCGTTTATCGCCATTGGAATCCTATCATTAACCTCTGTAGTGCAGCCGCCACCTGACAATGGAATGGGAATGAATGGTGCTGGAGAGTACGGTATCTGATGGTGCTTGAAGGTGTCAGTGGGTGCCTAGGGGTGTCAGTGGGTGCCTAGGGGTGTCAGTGGGTGCTGCTACAGTGCCAGAGCTCCTTCAGACGCAGTAACAGGTGCTGGTGAAGTGCATCTGGGGTCTTGGAGGTAAAATGATGTGATTACCACCTGAAGTGTTGATGGTGTTATGGTGCAAGCTTCTCGAGTGGGAGGTTAAGTACCGCTGGAGTGCCAATAGGGTGCCATTCTTCCCTTAATTATAGCTCTATATCTTTTAAATCAGTATTCTACTTGGCACTCTTCGTATAACTTTATATAGCGCTCTGTATACCATGCATGTAAGCACTATATAAATAGCTTGCATTTAAGGAAGTAATCCCAAATTAACCTTGAATTTAACACAACACACAAGCGATCACTTCAAACTAACCCTCAAAGTAGCACTTAAAATTAACCCTCAAACAAGCACTTAAAACTAACCCTCAAGCAAGCACTCCAAAACTAACCCTCAAACAGGCACTCCACAACCAAAGCTTAAACTCAACACTACACTCAAACAAGCACTCCACAACTAACCTAAACCTACAACTCAAACAAGCACTCAAGCAAGCACTAACCCAGCCTTCCTCACCACCAACCACATTCTGTAAATTAAGACATAAAAGTGATTTATGTGTCGTCAATGTCCTTCCCACATTCCAATGCATAAAACGTGATGCTCGATAATGTCCCAGGTCACGGTATGATGACCTCTCTTGACCCCTGGCATAGAGGTCATCTTAGCCTAGGCGTCATGTGTTGGGACTAGTGTAGGAGGGAGTGTCGTTTGAATATTTAAAGTGACTGTGTGTGTGTGTGTGTGTGTGTGTGTGTGTGTGTGTGTGTGTGTGTGTGTGTGTGTGTGTGTGTGTGTGTGTGTACGAGACAAACTTCAACTAAATAACAATAACTTTTAACTCTGAGTCGATACACAGAAACACCATAATTAAGTTATGACAGGTGAGCAATATTCAGTAACTACCTTAAGTCTTTGTTTACGGTTATGATCCCTGTCTACACCTTTACCACTCACCTGTCTACATCTTTACCACTCACCTGTCTACATCTTTAGCACTCACCTGTCTACATCTTTACCACTCACCTGTCTACACCTTTACCACTCACCTGTCTACATATTTACCACTCACCTGTCTACATATTTACCACTCACCTGTCTACACCTTTACCACTCACCTGTCTACATCTTTACCACTCACCTGTCTACATCTTTACCACTCACCTGTCTACATCTTTACCACTCACCTGTCTACATCTTTAGCACTCACCTGTCTACACCTTTACCACTCACCTGTCTACATCTTTACCACTCACCTGTCTACACCTTTACCACTCACCTGTCTACACCTTTACCACTCACCTGTCTACATCTTTACCACTCACCTGTCTACACCTTTACCACTCACCTGTCTACACCTTTACCACTCACCTGTCTACACTTTACCACTCACCTGTCTACATCTTTACCACTCACCTGTCTACATCTTTACCACTCACCTGTCTACATCTTTACCACTCACCTGTCTACATCTTTAGCACTCACCTGTCTACATCTTTATCACTCACCTGTCTACACCTTTACCACTCACCTGTCTACATATTTACCACTCACCTGTCTACATATTTACCACTCACCTGTCTACACCTTTACCACTCACCTGTCTACATCTTTACCACTCACCTGTCTACATCTTTACCACTCACCTGTCTACATCTTTACCACTCACCTGTCTACATCTTTACCACTCACCTGTCTACATCTTTAGCACTCACCTGTCTACATCTTTACCACTCACCTGTCTGCATCTTTACCACTCACCTGTCTACACCTTTACCACTCACCTGTCTACATCTTTAGCACTCACCTGTCTACATCTTTACCACTCACCTGTCTACATCTTTACCACTCACCTGTCTACATCTTTAGCACTCACCTGTCTACATCTTTACCACTCACCTGTCTACACCTTTACCACTCACCTGTCTACATCTTTAGCACTCACCTGTCTACACCTTTACCACTCACCTGTCTACATCTTTACCACTCACCTGTCTACATCTTTACCACTCACCTGTCTACATCTTTACCACTTACCTGTCTACATCTTTACCACTCACCTGTCTACACCTTTAGCACTCACCTGTCTACACTTTCATACCGTGACCGATTCTCAGTCATACTTAACATTGTTTACTGTTTTTACCTTATCCTCGCCTCCCTCCTTCCTTCTATCCCCTCTTTCCTCCCCCTCCTTCTCTCCCCTCTCTTATATCCCCTCTGGCTCTTCAAAAACACAACCCCTGATTACTGCACAGAAGAGAGTTGTGCGGACAATGACCTACTTGAAAAAAACTGATCACACTAACGAACAATTTGCTAAATTGAAAAGGTTAAAATTCGAGGATATTAACACCTACTGCTGTGCCCTATTTGTTTACAAATCTGTCAATCACTTGCTTGACAATACATATTTCCAGTTCCGGAATAATCAGAGATACAACTTAAGACACCCAGAGCTACTACGGCCAGCCCCCATGCGCTCCTCTCCTGGTGTGAGGGTGTGGAACAACTTACCCCCACCCATCCGACCAAAGACTACGCTCCCTTCCTTTAAATCATCTCTAAAACAAATATCTATTGTCTACGTATTAATATATTTTTGTAACACCTACTTTATATTCCTGCTTTTATTGTACCACCAAAACCGTTTTCTCATAAATTATCATGACGATAGATGGAAAGTAGCATTGTAATAAATATATTTGTCGACTAGACATGATACTGGCAGCCCTGTCCTCTTGTTCCACCTTAATACAACCCATGTTGTACTGCTTCCCTCCCTTAACAAAGAATGTATATCAACTCCACCGTAAAGTATGAATGTACTTACAATATAAATGTAAAAAAATAAATAAATAAATAAATATTGAAGTGATAACCGTAGTAACATTATGAGATGTTCTTATTACCACCATGCTATTGTACTATTCCAGATGATACTAAATGTTACATAATACTTCCTTGAGATAAATGTATAGTATATATCAGGTGCCTACAAGAGAGCTCAGGTTCTCAACTGGCTCAGCCATGTTAATATTGTTATTATTATCCACTCTGTATCTGTGTTCTTCTAGCTAAATAAACTGTTTCAATATCAGTATCCTCTCCCCTCTCTTCTCTCCCCTCCCTCCTCTCCCCTCTCTTCTCCTCCCTCCCTCCTCTCCCCTCTCTCCTCTCCCCTCTCTTCTCCTCCCTCCTTCCTCTCCCCTCTCTTCTCTCCCCTCCCTCATCTCCCCTCCCTCCTCTCCCCTCTCTTCTCCTCCCTCCCTCCTCTCCCCTCTCTTCTCTCCCCTCTCTTCTCTCCCCTCCCAACTCTCCCCTCCCTCCTCTCCCCTCCCTCATCCCCCCTCCCTCCTCTCCCCTCTCTTCTCCCCCCTCCCTCATATCCCCTCCCTCCTCTCCCCTCTCTTCTCCCCCCTCCCTCATCTCCCTTCCCTCCTCTCCCCTCTCTTCTCCTCCCTCCCTCCTCTCCCCTCCATCCTCTCCCCTCTCGTCTCTCCCCTCCCTCCTCTCCCCTCTCTTCTCTCCTCTCCCCTCACTCCTCTCCCCTCCCTCCTCTCCCCTCCCTCATCCCCTCCCTCCTCTCCCCTCTCTTCTCCCCCCCTCCCTCATCTCCCCTCCCTCCTCTCCCCTCTCTTCTCCCCCCTCCCTCATCTCCCCTCCCTCCTCTCCCCTCTCTTCTCCCCCTCCCTCCTCTCCCCTCCTCTCCCCTCCCTCCTCTCCCCTCCCTCCTCTCCCCTCTCTTCTCCCCCTCCCTCATCTCCCCTCTCTCTCCTCCCTCCCTCCTCTCCCCTCCCTCCTCTCCCCTCTCTTCTCCCCGCCCTCATCTCCCCTCTCTCCCCTCCCTCCTCTCCCCTCTCTTCTCCCCTCCCTCCCTCCCTCCCTCTCTCCCCTCTCTTCTTCCCCTCCCTCCTCTCCCCTCTGTTCTCTCCCCGCCCCTCCCTCCTCTCCCCTCCCTCCTCTCCCCTCCTCATCCCCTCCTCCTCTCCCTCTCTTCTCCCCCTCCCTCATCTCCCCTCCCTCCTCTCCCTCTCTTCTCCCCCCTCCCTCATCTCCCCTCCCTCCTCTCCCCTCTCTTCTCTCCCTCCCTCCTCTCCCCTCTCTTCTCTCCCCTCCCTCCTCTCCCCTCCCTCCTCTCCCCTCTCTTCTCCCCCTCCCTCATCTCCCCTCTCTTCTCCTCCCTCCCTCCTCTCCCCTCCCTCCTCTCCCCTCTCTTCTCCTCCCTCCCTCCTCTTCTCCTCCCTCCCTCCTCTCCCCTCCCTCCTCTCCCCTCTCTTCTCCCCCCTCCCTCCTCTCCCCTCCCTCCTCTCCCCTCTCTTCTCTCCCCTCCTTCTCCTCCCTCCCTCCTCTCCCCTCCTCCTCTCCCCTCCTTCTCCTCCCCCCTCCTTTCTCCTCCCTCCCTCTCCCCTCCTCTCTCCCCTCCTCCTCTCCCCTCCCTCCTCTCCCTCCCCTCTCCCCTCTCTCCCCCTCCCTCATCTCCCCTCTCTTCTCCTCCCTCCCTCTCCCCTCCCTCCTCTCCCCTCTCTTCTCCTCCCTCCCTCCTCTCCCCTCCCTCCTCTCCCCTCTCTTCTCCTCCCTCCCTCCTCTCTACTTCACCCAGTTTACTCAATACCTTAAGTGTTTGCTCCTCGTGAATCTGAGTGTTATTTGAATCTAAAACATACTACACTACAACCACTACAACTACACATGTACTACACTACAACCACTACAACTACACATGTACTACACTACAACCACTACAACTACACATGTACTACACTACAACCACTACAACTACACATGTACTACACTACAACCACTACAACTACACATGTACTACACTACAACCACTACACTACACATGTACTACACTACAACCACTACAACTACACATGTACTACACTACAACCACTACAACTACACATGTACTACACTACAACACTACAACTACACATGTACTACACTACAACCACTACAACTACACATGTACTACACTACAACCACTACAACTACACATGTACTACACTACAACCACTACAACTACACATGTACACACTAAACCACTACAACTACACATGTACTCACTACAACTACAACTACACTGTACTACACTACAACCACTACAACTACACATGTACTACACTACAACCACTACAACTACACATGTACTACACTACAACCACTACAACTACACATGTACTACACTACAACCACTACACTACACATGTACTACACTACAACCACTACAACTACACATGTACTACACTACAACCACTACAACTACACATGTACTACACTACAACCACTACAACTACACATGTACTACACTACAACCACTACAACTACACATGTACTACACTACAACCACTACAACTACACATGTACTACACTACAACCACTACAACTACACATGTACTACACTACAACCACTACAACTACACATGTACTACACTACAACCACTACAACTACACATGTACTACACTACAACCACTACAACTACACATGTACTACACTACAACCACTACAACTACACATGTACTACACTACAACCACTACAACTACACATGTACTACACTACAACCACTACAACTACACATGTACTACACTACAACCACTACAACTACACATGTACTACACTACAACCACTACAACTACACTAGTAATACACTACAACCACTACAACTACACATGTACTAACACTACAACCACTACAACTACACATGTACTACACTCAACACTACAACTACACATGTACTACACTACAACCACTCACTACACATGTACTACACTACAACCACTACAAACTACACATGTACTACACTACAACCACTACAACTACACATGTACTACACTACAACCACTACAACTACACATGTACTACACTACAACCACTACAACTACACATGTACTACACTACAACCACTACAACTACACATGTACTACACTACAACCACTACAACTACACATGTACTACACTACAACCACTACAACTACACATGTACTACACTACAACCACTACAACTACACATGTACTACACTACAACCACTACAACTACACATGTATACACTACAACCACTACAACACACATGTACTACACTACAACCACTACAACTACACATGTACTACACTACAACCACTACAACTACACATGTACTACACTACAACCACTACAACTACACATGTACTACACTACAACCACTACAACTACACATGTACTACACTACAACCACTACAACTACACATGTTATAAAACAAACACTACAACTACACATGTACTACACTACAACCACTACAACTACACATGTACTACACTACAACCACTACAACTACACATGTACTACACTACAACCACTACAACTACACATGTACTACACTACAACCACTACAACTACACATGTACTACACTACAACCACTACAACTACACATGTACTACACTACAACACTACAACTACACATGTATACACTACAACCACTACAACTACACATGTACTACTACACTACAACCACTACAACTACACATGTACTACACTACAACCACTACAACTACACATGTACTACACTACAACCACTACAACTACACATGTACTACACTACAACCACTACAACTACACATTTACTACACTACAACCACTACAACTACACATGTACTACACTACAACCACTACAACTACACATGTACTACACTACAACCACTACAACTACACATGTACTACACTACAACCACTACAACTACACATGTACTACACTACAACCACTACAACTACACATGTACTACACTACAACCACTACAACTACACATGTACTACACTACAACCACTACAACTACACATGTACTACACTACAACCACTACAACTACACATGTACTACACTACAACCACTACAACTACACATGACTACATACAACATACAACTACATGTACTACACTACACCTCAACTACACATGACTACACTACAACCACTACAACTACACATGTACTACACTACAACCACTACAACTACACATGTACTACACTACAACCACTACAACTACACATGTACTACACTACAACCACTACAACTATACATGTACTACACTACAACCACTACAACTACACATGTACTACACTACAACCACTACAACTACACATATACTTCACTACTGTACGTGCATTTGTTTATGTCGAGGTGAATCCCTTACTACATATACTTGCCAGAGCAGAATTTATGTCTGGGTGAATGTAATTATTGGTTATTGGTATGTGTACTGTACTGTGTGTGTGTGTGTGTGTGTGTGTGTGTGTGTGTGTGTGTGTGTGTGTGTGTGTGGGGAGGGTGTGTGTGTGGGGAGTGTGTGTGTGTGTGTGTGTGTGTGTGTGTGTGTGTGTGTGTGTGTGTGTGTGTGGGGAGGGTGTGTGTGTGGGGAGTGGGTGTGTGTGTGTGTGTGTGTGTGTGTGTGTGTGTGTGTGTGTGTGTGTGTGTGTGTCTTATAACTGTTTGTGTTGCTTTATGTATGTAGTAAGAATGTGTAAATGAACTGTATTTTAAACACACACACACACATATATATACACACATACACACACAGAAAACCGACACACACACACACACACACACACACACACACACACACACACACACACACACACCCAATCCCCCACCTACCCACCCACCCACCCACCCACACACACACACACACCCACCCCCTCCCACCCACACCCACACCACACACCCCCCCCACACCACACCCCCCCCCACACACACACACACCACCACCACCCACCCACACACACACCACCACACACACACACACACACACACACACACACACACACACACACACACACCGCAGTAAATCAAGGCAGGTGTGAAGGTTTGATTTCATATTCATATTTCTATTGATGATGTTGGCAATGTCATGAATTTTAGTGGATGTATGCGTGTGTGTACGTCTCTATGTATGTATGTGTGTGTAAGTATCTGTAAGTATGTACGTATATATGTATGTGTGTACAGTATGTGTGTTCGTCTTTATGTGTTTGAAGGTGTGTATATAGATTCAAGTGTATTTATGTGTGTGTGTGTGTGTACTGTGTAGTGTATGGTGTATGTATATCAGTCAACATGTACACCACGTGCGTACGCGTATACACAATACACATTATACATCAACCAACGATAATGTGTATGAGTATTGGACCATAAGTGTGTGGGCTGTATAAACTCTGGCAGTGTGTTGTATAGCTGCCAACCACACCTATCAGCCACACCTGTCAACCACACCTACTAACCACACCTGTCAACCACACCTACTAACCACACCTGTCAACCACACCTACTAACCACACCTGTCAACTACACCTACTAACCACACCTGTCAACCGCACCTACTAACCAAAACCTGTTAGCTACACCTATCAGCCACTCCTACTAACCACACCTGTCAACCACACCTACTAACCACGCCTGTCAACCACACCTACTAACCACACCTGTCAACCACACCTGTACAAGTAAACTACTCACCTGGTCTTACTAAACACTATTACCATGGTGACAATATTACCTCCACAACCCTATGGTATTGTGTGACGGTGTGTGACGGTGTGTGACGGAAAACAATAATAACTCCATGTATCACCCCCCCCCCCCGCCCCACATCCGTCACACCACAGCACCAGCACTTGACATTATACATACTTCACTTCAAATGACAATACAACATGTCAGGTGAGGTGTGCAATGACAAGCCTCCATGTATTTTGAGTATGACCCCATTACCTGACCTCCATTAGTAAACGAGGTGAACACATTTAGCTGGATGACCCGAGGTGAGAGATGGATAAATGATGATACGTTGACCTGGTGGTGTATCTTTAGCACGTGACCTTGTGTGACCCTTTGTGTGACCTTTTGGGGAACAAGGATATGTATATTACAATGTGTTGGTTTTCCTGGTAGGTGGTGGTAGTGGTGGTGGGAATTTTTGTTGGTGCATGGTGGGGAAGGGTTGGTAGTGTTGGGGTGGTGGTGGTGGTGGTGGTGGTGGTGATGGAGATGGTGGTAGATGGGGGAAAAGTGTTAGTGTTGTTGGTGGTGGTGAAAGTGATGGTGGTAAAGAGAAGGTGTTGGTGGCTACAGGAGGAGGGAGAGAGAGACAGGAAGGGAGAGAGGGCGGGGCCAGGGAGGTCGATGAACTGGCTTGCGACGCACCACCTCCTACCTCTCCACCCCCCCCCCCCCACACCATTACCACCACCCCCAACTCCTCCCCCATACCCCCTTCCTCCCCCGCACCCCCTTCCTCCCCCACACCCCCTTCCTCTCCCACACCCCCCTTCCTCCCCCGCACCCCCTTCCTCTCCCACACCCCCTTTCCTCCCCCACACCCCCTTCCTCCTCCACACCCCCTTCCTCTCCCACACCCCCTTCCTCCCCCACACCCCCTTCCTCTCCCACACCCCCTTCCTCTCCCACACCCACTTTCCTCCCCACCTGTACGATTTATCAAACATCCATTCCCACAAAAACAAAAACAAAAAAAAACAAATCTCTTTAAGGATGACCCACTTAGTACTCAGAGGTCAAATACTTTTAGGGTTTGACCTTTCTTGCTGCTGCTGTTGTTAAATAGGTCATAATGGTCCCAGGTAAGAAACATTACGTAGATCAAGAAGTAAGGTCACCAGGTTTTCAGATTTGTAAGATTTCTGTCACTTTAGTTAATCTTGTATTCAAATTATTGGGATTATATTAAGATTAACCACCCCACCTTATTTCAAGTCATTTTTAAACACTAATATTAACGCAGCCTAACCTAACCTAACTTAAAGTCAACGTAAACTAACTTAAACTAAACGTAACCTAACTTAAACTAAACGTAACCTAACTTAAACTAAACGTAACCTAACTTAAACTAAACCTAACCTAACTTAAACTAAACCTAACCTAACTTAAACTAAACCTAACCTAACTTAAACTAAACGTAACCTAACTTAAACTAAACGTAACCTAACTTAAACTAAACGTAACCTAACTTAAACTAAACCTAACCTAACTTAAACTAAACGTAACCTAACTTAAACTAAACGTAACCTAACTTAAACTAAACGTAACCTAACTTAAACTAAACGTAACCTAACTTAAACTAAACGTAACCTAACTTAAACTAAACCTAACCTAACTTAAACTAAACCTAACCTAACTTAAACTAAACCTAACCTAACTTAAACTAAACGTAACCTAACTTAAACTAAACGTAACCTAACTTAAACTAAACGTAACCTAACTTAAACTAAACCTAACCTAACTTAAACTAAACCTAACCTAACTTAAACTAAACGTAACCTAACTTAAACTAAACCTAACCTAACTTAAACTAAACGTAACCTAACTTAAACTAAACGTAACCTAACTTAAACTAAACCTAACCTAACTTAAACTAAACCTAACCTAACTTAAACTAAACGTAACCTAACTTAAACTAAACCTAACCTAACTTAAACTAAACGTAACCTAACTTAAACTAAACCTAAACTAACTTAAACTAAACGTAACCTAACTTAAACTAAACCTAACCTAACTTAAACTAAACGTAACCTAACTTAAACTCAACGTAACCTAACTTAAACTCAACGTAACCTAACTTAAACTAAACCTAACCTAACTTAAAGTCAACGTAAACTAACTTAAATTAAATGTAAATTAACTTAAACTGAACGTAAACAAACTTCAACAAATCTTATCTTAACCTAACCTAACCTAACCTAACCTATAACCTAACCTAACCTAACCTAACCTAACGTGAACAAACTGGTTACTATATTTTGTGACAGATGATAATATAAAAGACTGATAAATATGGAGGACAAACTGGAAGATCTTATAAGAATGACTCCAATAATAGTAATCCTTCATCATGTTCTTGGAGGAGGTTCAAGGAAAGCTTCGTGTGTGTGTGTGTGTGTGTGTGTGTGTGTGTGTGTGTGTGTGTGTGTGTGTGTGTGTGTGTGTGCATGTTTTAAAATGAAACCTGGTGGGCGGTGAGTCACAAGGTTCCTGGATGTCACCACCTCTTCTTCAGTATCACGAATCATCAAGGTGGGTGTTTCTCCTGCAGGTGCCACGGTCATAACTCCCGGGGGGTGACCTTATTCTTGGTGGGTACTGCAGGAAGGTCCCTCTAGGTGTAGGCAGGTTAAGTGTGTGGACCCCTAGAGATTCTCCTTTGAGTGTGTGCTAGAGTGTTCAGGACAGTGTATAAGAGGGCAACGAGGGCAGCATACACCAGGACAGCATATACGAGGGCAGCATATACGAGGGCAGCATATACCAGGACAACATATACCAAGACAGCATATATCAAGACAGCATATACAAGACAGCATATACCAAGACAGCATATACCAAGACAGCATATACCAAGATAGCATATACCAAGACAGCATATACCAAGACAGCATATATCAAGACAGCATATACAAGACAGCATATACCAAGACAGCATATACCAGGACAGCATATACGAGGGCAGCATATACGAGGGCAGCATATACCAGGACAACATATACCAAGACAGCATATACCAAGACAGCATATACCAAGACAGCATATACCAAGACAGCATATGCCAAGACAGCATATACCAAGACAGCATATACCAAGGCAGCATTTGAACTAATCCCTTGAGAGAGACTGGTGTGGTGGTTGTTGTGAGTCAAGTAATACACTGCGGTTCGTGGAAGACTCACAGTATTAACCACCTAAGACACTAGTGGGAGGAACACCTTGCTAAAATTACCAGGTCGTCTACAGGTGAAAGGTGAGATACTTGTCACGCCAAATTCATATTAATACTATTGATAATAAACAAACTACCATAAATATATAAATACTTTGGAAGACATAAACTTTTTCTCAATTTCTATTTTTTTTTAATTATATTAACATATTTTTGTTAATTGACTAAAAACAAGTATTTCCAGGAATTATTTTATGAGAAATGAAAATTTAAGTGTGATGGCTCCTTGTGTTCAGTGAATATCCTGTGTAGAAGTAAGGGATCAACTGAAGATTTGGCACCCTAGAGTATTTCACCTGAAGATTTAACACCCAAACGCTAACCTAACCTAACCAAACACCCTCAGGTAACGTTAGGATATTTAAACATGAAATAAAATAAGCTGGAGGGGGAAATAATGTTACAGTGCTCTAACGTACCTAATAACACACCTGGCAAATATAATCATCACCAACGTTACTCTGCAGCAGCTAATTAGATCCAACTTTCCACACAGGTAATGACGGCTGCTGTAACTCACCTGTGATATAATAATTAATCATATATTTATCGGGCTTTTTAATTTCATGTTCCTCTCAAAGCCTTGTTGTTGACGCCTGAGTGACTGTTTCACCGTCGACTGTGTCCTAAAACCTGACTGTGTTGTGTAACCTGACTGTTGTATTATTTGACTGTAATTCATGACCTTAGTAACTGTGATGTAATTTGTGAGGTAAGATAATTTCCTTCCCGCCTTCCTCCTTCTTCCCTCCTCCCGTTCCTCTGCCACTAACTATACGACCTCCTCCATCGTTTCCCTCCATACTCTTCCTCCTCCTCCTTCTCTTCCCCATCTTCCTTCCCCTCCTTCTCCCCCACCTCTACCTGGCGACATCCTCCACCGTCACCTAAGAGCCACCGTTGGTTTATGGGTCTCCGGAGTGCCCTGAGAAGCACTGCTGTATAACTCTCCCTGTATATGGGAGGTAGTACATGTCCCCTTCTTGTACCGCCTCCCCCCCCCCCCCCCCACACAGGTAATCACAATCAATCCAGTTTTACATCAATAATAATGTGTCTCATGTAATCCCCATAAATCCAGTTAAACTAATGATAACATTTTGTCGGTTAATCCAAATTGTTTCTCTTTATACTAATAACAAAGTTTTCTTGGAATATCCTCATAAATCCTGTTTACACTAATGATAACGTTTTCTCCGTTAATCCTCATCAAATCGTTTTCATACTGTAAATAACGTTTGCTCGTGTAATCTCCCGTAAATCTGGTTTGATACTAATAATAGCGTTTTTTGACGTTAATCCGATCCAATTCGTTTTACGTCGGGTCAAATGCAATTCACCTCCCACCGGTCTCCCGAGGGGGGGTGAGGGGTGAGGGATGGGGAAAGGGGGACAAGAGGGAGAATGGGGGTGTGGGGGAAGGTGAAGGTGGGGAAGAGGGGGAAGGGGGAAGAGGGAGAAAAGGCAGAGGGTGGGGAAGGAGGAAGTCAGAATAGGGGGTGAGAATAGAAGGGAGGGGGAGAAGAGGCCGAAAGGAGGAGGTGAGGGCGGGAGGGGGGAGAGAAAGAAGACGAAGGAGGGGGGGTAAGGGAGGGAGGGGAAGAAGACGAAGAATAAGGATGGGGGGGGGTGGGGGAGGGAAGGTATAACACGTTCAGAACACAGGTGAGGTCTCCTAGCTCAGGTGTGCCTTGTTTAATAGACCATCCAGGTGAGCGAGGGGTCGATGTGTTACTTATGAAGGTGTGATATTTGTTACCAGGTGAGAGGTGAGGTGGAGGTGTGGGGGGGGGGGGCGGGGTATGAGGAGGGGGGGCAAAAACAATAACCAACACTAATAACAAGGCAACAACAACAACAAAAACACTCGTAATCCACAACAACTAATAACACAAGGACAGCAGTACAGGACAAGACCATTGATGGCTTCAGCCTTAATGGACACAATGGACACATAAACCCGAGTCTGATTACCGTCGCGTGTTACTTGGCTGATAAACCTGTCAGGTGGCATTAGGTATGACATGACACACACACAGAGAGAGTGTGACAAGTCTTGATAAGTATGATAAGGAGGGTGTGAGAGAATGATGAAAGGGTGAGAGTTAGGTTAATGAAAGGATAGATAAAGAGAGATAGGCGGAAATAGGGGTGATAAAGAGGGTATGAAACACTTCAAACATCATCCTTCCCTGAACCCAACACACTCCACACATCATCCTTCCCTGAACCCAACACACTCCACACATCATCCTTCCCTGAACCCAACACATTCCACACACATCTTTCCCTGAACCCAACACACTCCACACATCCTTCCCTGAACCCAACACATTCCACACACATCCTTCCCTGAACCCAACACTCCACACACATCCTTCCCTGAACCCAACATACTCCACACACATCCTTCCCTGAACCCAACACACTCCACACACTGAACCCAACCAACACACTCCACACATCCTTCCCTGAACCCAACACACTGAGCCCAACCAACACACCCCACACATCCTTCCCTGAACCAAACACACTCCACACACTCAACCAACCAACACACCCCACACATCATCCTTCCCTGAACCCAACACACTGAGCCCAACCAACACACCCCACACATCCTTCCCTGAACCCAACACACTCCACACACTCAACCCAACCAACACACTCCACACACTGAGCCCAACCAACACACTCCACACATCATCCTTCCCTGAACCCAACACACTGAGCCCAACCAACACACCCCACACATCCTTCCCTGAACCCAACACACTCCACACACACTCAACCCAACCAACACACTCCACACATCATCCTTCCCTGAACCCAACACACTGAGCCCAACCAACACACCCCACACATCCTTCCCAAACCCAACACACTCCGCACACACTGAACCCAACCAACACACTCCACACACTCAACCCAACCAACACACTCCACACATCCTTTCCCAAACCCAACACACTCCACACATCCTTCCCTGAACCCAACACACTCCACACACACTGAACCCAACCAACACACCTCACACATCCTTCCCTGAACCCAACACACTCCACACACACTGAACCCAACCAACACACTCCACACATCCTTCCCTGAACCCAACACACTCCACACACATCCTTCCCTGAACCCAACATACTCCACACACATCCTTCCCTGAACCCAACACACTCCACACACTGAACCCAACCAACACACTCCACACATCCTTCCCTGAACCCAACACACTGAGCCCAACCAACACACCCCACACATCCTTCCCTGAACCAAACACACTCCACACACTCAACCAACCAACACACCCCACACATCATCCTTCCCTGAACCCAACACACTGAGCCCAACCAACACACCCCACACATCCTTCCCTGAACCCAACACACTCCACACACTCAACCCAACCAACACACTCCACACACTGAGCCCAACCAACACACTCCACACATCATCCTTCCCTGAACCCAACACACTGAGCCCAACCAACACACCCCACACATCCTTCCCTGAACCCAACACACTCCACACACACTCAACCCAACCAACACACTCCACACATCATCCTTCCCTGAACCCAACACACTGAGCCCAACCAACACACCCCACACATCCTTCCCAAACCCAACACACTCCGCACACACTGAACCCAACCAACACACTCCACACACTCAACCCAACCAACACACTCCACACATCCTTTCCCAAACCCAACACACTCCACACATCCTTCCCTGAACCCAACACACTCCACACACACTGAACCCAACCAACACACCTCACACATCCTTCCCTGAACCCAACACACTCCACACACACTGAACCCAACCAACACACTCCACACATCCTTCCCTGAACCCAACACACTCCACACACATCCTTCCCTGAACCCAACACACTCCACACATCCTTCCCTGAACCCAACACACTCCACACACACTGAACCCAACCAACACACTCCACACACTCAACCCAACCAACACACTCTTTCACCTCTCCCCATTTTTCTTCACCACCGAGAGTAAAAATTACTTTCATATTAATACATTATTTTCACGTTCGTCCCCCGCACTAGACGGCCTCTATCACCTGTCTGTTTAACTGTCCATTACACCGCCACCAAAACTCACCACAATATCACCCAAGACGAGGAATTAACCACACACACACACACACACACAGAAAACACACACACACACACACACACACACACACACACACACACACACACAGACTTTTGATTTTTGAAGCTTGAGTCATGAAAGCAATACACTTTATAGCGTATCGATTCTGGTTCTGATTTTGTACCTACTTTCTCTGTGGTGTGGTGTGGTGTGCTGTGGTATATGGTGTGGTGATGTGGTGATGTGGTGTTGTGTGGAATGGCGTGTAGTGTAGTGGTCAGGTAACGTGAAAAATACATATTGTAATAATTAATTGAGATATTTTACTGAGGTAATTAAGTAGTAAGATAGTTAAGTAGTTTCATCGTTAGGTAATAGATTGGGTCGTTAGATAATGGGGCAGTTTAGTCAGTAGCCTGGGGGTGTGTGTGTGTGTGTGTGTGTGTGTGTGTGTGTGTGTGTGTGTGTGTGTGTGTGTGTGTGTGTGTGTGTTTACTTCTCGGCTCCAGACTGTCTACATGTCTACACCGACAAGCGTAATTGAGACATAAATATGAATAAATCATGAAGAGGAAGCCAGAGAAAGCAAGGAAGAATGAAGGAGGAGGAAGCAAGGAAGAATGAAGGAGGAGGAAGCAAGGAAAAATGAAGGAGGAGGAAGCAAGGAAAACTGAAGGAGGAAGCAAGAAAGAATGAAGGAGGAGGAAGCAAGGAAGAATGAAGGAGGAGGAAGCAAGGAAGAATGAAGGAGGAGAAAGCAAGGAAGAATGAAGGAGGTGAGTGAACAATGGTGAGAAGACAAGACAGTCACGAAGGAGATGAAGAAATGAGGAAAATGGGAACAGGTGAGAGAAGAAGAAGGGAGAGAAAAGAGGAATAAGAGTAACAGAAGAGGAGAGGGAAAAGGGTAACTGGGAAGGGAATAAGAGAGGTGAGTGGGAGGGGAGAGAGAGGGTGAGTGGGGGGGAGAGAGAGTGGTGGGAGAGGGAGAGAGGTGAGTGGGAAAGGAATGAGAGGTGAGTGGGAAAGGAATGAGAGGTGAGTGAGAGGGGTGAATGGGATGGGAGGGAGAGAGGTGAGTGGGAGGGGAGGGAAAGGGGTGAGTGGGAGGGGAGGGAGAGGGTGAGTGGGAGGGGAGAGAGAGGGTGAGTGGGAGGGGAGGGAGAGGGTGAGTGGGAGGGGAGAGAGAGGGTGAGTGGGAGGGGAGAGAGAGTGGTGGGAGAGGGAGAGAGGTGAGTGGGAAAGGAACAAGAGGTGAGTGAGAGGGGTGAATGGGATGGGAGGGAGAGAGGTGAGTGGGAGGGGAGGGGTGAGTGGGAGGGGAGGGAAAGAATGGTAGGAGAGGGAGAGAGGTGAGTGGGAGGGGAGGGAGAGAGTGGTATGGGAGGGAGAGGTGAGTGGGAGGTGAGTGAGAGGGGTGAGTGGGAGGGGAGGGAGAGAGGTGAGGAGCGTGTTATAACGAGACCAACTCAGGAGATAGTTTGTCCACGTCCACTACACACAAGACACAAATACTTACATGCGAGAGACGCTCACACACGAAATACGCACATGTACGTTACACACTCGGAATTGTTATGTTTATATATAAAGTCACACACACACACACACTCACACGTTGTACACACACACACACGTACTGTAGACACACATACACACACACACACACACACGTACTGTACACACACACACACACACACGTACTGTACACACACACACACACACTGTATACACACACACACACACAACACCGGTGAACGTACACATCAACACTTCATTATAACCCACATTTCTTTTCACCACAAAGAACAAAAATAAAATTCCTCCCGTCAGCTGTTTACAAAGTCTCTTCTACGGACGTCCTTTAAAAGTCTTCCCGCGGCCACTAAGCTCCGGGTGGGTGGTTCTGCATATAGGCCTACGACACGAAATTTGGGGGCAATCTTTCACCCGATTTGAGTCAAAACTTCCGGGTAAAGTTTAAGGGGGAGAGAGAGAGAGAGAGAGAGAGAGTTATTTTGACTGCGCTCTACCTGGTGGGTGTGTGTTGGAGTGTGTTGGAGTGTGTTGGGTGGGGTGTGTTGGCGTGTGTTAGGGATGTGTTGAGGTATATGTTGGGTTGTGTTTGGGTGTGTTGGGGTGTGTTGGGGTGTAGGTTGGGGGTGTGTTGGGGTGTGGGTTGGGGTGTGGGTTGGGGTGTGTTGGAGTGTGGGTTGGGGGTGTTGGGGTGTGGGTTGGGGTGTGTGTTGGGTGGTGTGTTGGGGTGTGTGTTAGGGATGTGTTGAGGTGTATGTTGGGTTGTGCTTGGGTATGAGTAGTGGTGTGTTGGAGTGTGTTTGGGTGTGTTAAGGTGTGTTGGGGTGTGTAAAGTTGAAGGTATCGGGAACTCTGATATCCATTCATTAATACTACTACTAAGACAACACACACATACACACACACACACACACACACACACACACACACACACACACACACACACACACACACACACACACACACACACCACCATAGCTATAAGTGTTGCCAAGACCGTAACTCCACGGACGGTCGACCAGGCCTCATTACCCTTGCTGTGGACTCATCGTAGAGGTGTAACACATAATTGGTACACACGCGACGCCTTGCTAGGTAGGGAAGGAGGAGGAGGAGGAGGGCAGGGGTTGAGGAGGAGGGAAGATCGGAAGAAGGGAGAAGGAGGAGGAGAGAAGGGGGGGTATGAAAGGAGGGAAAAGGAAGGAAGGGAAGGGTAGGGAATAGAGCAAGAGAGTATAGGGGAGGAAGAATAGAGGGAGAAGGAGGAGGGAAGGTATGAGAAGGGAGGGGAAGAAGGAAGGGAGAAGGTAAGGGAAGAGAGGAGGAGGATGAAAGATCAGAGGAAAGGAGGGTGAAGGGAGGGGAAGGGAGAAGGGAGAGATTACCTCGTTGGCTCCAGGAATAATAAGACCCTTAGTAAAATAAGTTGAGGAGCCACACTTAACACATACACAGTTAACACACACACACACACACACACACACACACACACACACACACACACACTTATGTCACTTGTGTTACGTCCAACTATATGGGATTATCTGATGATTAGCCCCGAGTTCATTTCACCCTAACGCGAACCTAACCTAACCTTACATAACCTAACCTAATCTAACCTAACCTGACCTTACATAACCTGACCTAACGTAATCTAACCTAACCTTACATAACCTAATCTAACCTAACCTTACATAAGCTGACCTAACATAATCTAACCTAACCTTACATAACCTGACCTAACATAATCTAATCTAACCTTACCTAACCTTACATAACCTAATCTAACCTAACCTTACATAACCTGACCTAACGTAATCTAACCTAACCTTACATAACCTGACCTAACATAATCTAATCTAACCTTACCTAACCTTACATAACCTAATCTAACCTAACCTTACATAACCTGACCTAACGTAATCTAACCTAACCTTACATAACCTGACCTAACATAATCTAATCTAACCTTACCTAACCTTACATAACCTAATCTAACCTAACCTTACATAACCTGACCTAACGTAATCTAACCTAACCTTACATAACCTGACCTAACCTAACCTAACCTAACCTAACCTCCCTAGCTAAAAATAAAACTGGGAGGGATGGCTAACCTTCAGGTGATCCTCAAACACACACATACATCACCTTAATCATATACCTATTAAGGCTTTATGTTGAAATATATGTACTCCCAGGTAAGACCAGGTAGGGGAGAGGGGTCAGGTACTCCCAGGTAAGACCAGGTAGGGGATGGGGGTCAGGTACTCTCAGGTAAGACCAGGTAGGGGGTCAGGTACTCTCAGGTAAGACCAAGTAGGGGATGGGGTCAGGTACTCTCAGGTCAGACGGGGGTGGGGGATGGGGGTCAGGTACTCTCAGGTAAGACCAGGTAGGGGAGAGGGGTCAGGTACTCCCAGGTAAGACCAGGTAGGGGATGGGGGTCAGGTACTCTCAGGTAAGACCAAGTAGGGGATGGGGGTCAGGTACTCTCAGGTAAGACCAGGTAGGGGATGGGGGTCAGGTGCTCTCAGGTAAGACCAGGTAGGGGATGGGGGTCAGGTACTCTCAGGTAAGACCAGGTAGGGGATGGGGGTCAGGTACTCTCAGGTAAGACCAGGTAGGGGATGGGGGTCAGGTACTCTCAGGTAAGACCAGGTAGGGGAGAGGGGTCAGGTACTCTCAGGTAAGACCAGGTAGGTGATGGGGGTCAGGTACTCTCAGGTAAGGCGGACATTAACTTACATAAAGAAATATTGACCTCAGCCAAAGTACACGTTACTGTACCTCACTTAACGGAACCTCTTAAAACAGGTGTCATTTGGAAGTACCTCGTAACATAAGTAGAGTTTGTAAGTACCTCGTAAAATAAGTAGAGTTTATAAGTACCTCGTGAGATAAGTAGAGTTTATAAGTACCTCGTGAGATAAGTAGAGTTTATAAGTACCTCGTAAAATAAGTAGAGTTTATAAGTACCTCGTGAAATAAGTAGAGTTTATAAGTACCTCGTAAAATAAGTAGAGTTTGTAAGTACCTAGTAACATAAGTATCTTAGGGGCTCAGTGTTTGTTATACCGGAGGAAGTTAGACACGGTTGTGACCTGTTTCCTCTATTGGTTAGAAGCTTAAGTGGACCTGAGTGGACTTTACTTTACGAGAGATACTTATAAACCCGTCTTCTTACTCTACCAAGTACTTACAAACACGTACTTATTTCATTCTACTTAGATTACAATGTATTTATCAAAACTTACCCCTGCCATTTAAACATTTTCAAACCTGTGTGTGTGTGTGTGTGTGTGTGTGTGTGTGTGTGTGTGTGTGTGTGTGTGTGTGTGTGTGTGTGATCATCCTCGGTAATAATAGTTCTAATATAATTGACATGAACAAAATCATTACAATAAAAATGTGAAAAATCTTTATTACAAAAAACATGTAATTTTTAGTTGTTTTTTGGTATATTTTGTATAAGATAGATTTTATATCATTGCAAAATTATGTTACTGTGAGTGAGTTCAGTATATTATCTTAGTGATTTAAGTTAAGATTAGGTTAAGTTAGGTAAGGTTAATTTAAGTTTTATTCAGCTTAGGGTAACTTCCCGCAGCCAAAGGGTTAGGTTAGGTTAGGTTAGGTTAGGTTAGATTGGGTTAAATTTGGCTAGATTAGGTTAGGTTAGGTTAGGTTAGGTTCTGGGTTCAGACTTAACGAGTCTCTAAAATACATATAATAACGTGATTGCTAATTACTTAATCCCCCCTTGACCTCCATCTCGTTGATAATGATAAATGACGTCGTTTACCTCCCCAATGCTCCTAGCCTGAGACACGTTAACTCCTGAATTCCGTCAAGGTTAGTTGTATCCTCTTCGTTAACCACAGATCTCAACCCTTCGTTAACCACAGATCTCAACCCTTCGTTAACCACAGATCTCAACCCTTCGTTAACCACAGATCTCAACCCTTCGTTAACCACAGATCTCAACCCTTCGTTAACCATTGACCGTGTGATCAATATTTTTTACAGAATAATATACCGTTGACCGGCAGCGAAAAATTCTTCGTTAATCACCTAGGTCATTACAACGTTTTTTATCTCATGATTACAAGTTCGTTAATCACTCACCATGCCATAGCTCTCAGGTGTGTTAAGATATCGTTTATTAAAGGATTGATCTTTTCGTTAATCTTCTGTCTTGTCATGCTTGTCAGGGGTGTCGTTAAACTCATCACTCACTGGATGATGCCTTCGTTAATCACCTTGTTAAATGATGCTCATCCGGGTTATTGTAGTGTCGTTAATCAAAGGAAAATAATGATCGTTTATTATTCATTGTGTGGTTAGTTTAAGGTCATTATCCTCTAGTTGATCACGGTATAATGATGGCGTTAATTACAGGTATATAAAGGAACACACACACACACACACACACACACACACACACACACACACACACACACACACACACACACTACAACAATTAATTAACTCAAATAAATTCAGCCAGGAATGAGTTATATACATACAGTATAAATATTTTTTGGCAAACAATTAAAAGCAAAAAAAAAAAAAACAAATATATATATATAAATCTTTATTGAACTAACGAGATGGAAAGGACCTCCATGAGAGTTTGTTTACCGATATAATGATGATGTGTCTGAATGTGTTGCTGTAAGTAATTAACAACCAAAACGCACGCGCACACACACACACACACACACACACACACACACACAAAACACGCACTATCAGTTACCCTTACCAGTTGTTCCCTTGTTATATATTATTTACAATTTTAGAAAAACAGCAAAAATATTTCAAAGTTATACTGAATTTCATGTAATTACCGTGATGAAGAGTGGTTGGGTGTAACAAATTGTGGTTGATTATAGTAGATTGTGGTTGGGTGTAGCAGATTGTGATTGGGTGTAACAGATTGTGGTTGGGTGTAACAGATTGTGGTTAATTATAGTAGATTGTGATTGGGTGTAGCAGATTGTGGTTGGGTGTAACAGATTGTGGTTGGGTGTAACAGATTGTGGTTGAGAATAACAGATTGTGGTTGAGTATAGTAGATTGTGGTTGAATATAACAGATTTTTGGTTGATTATAACAGATTATGGTTGATTATAACAGATTGTGGTTGAGTATAACAGATTGTGGTTGAGTATAGTAGATTGTGGTTGAATATAACAGATTTTTGGTTGATTATAACAGATTATGGTTGATTATAACAGATTGTGGTTGAATAAACGAAATTATGGTTGCGCCTAACATAGCAGAGTACTATACCTTGGTTCAAGACGTCATAATCTACCGATATTGTTACCCCCTCCCCACCACCAACATTGTTACCCCCTCCCCACCAACATTGTTACCCCCTCCCCCCACCAACAGTTACCCTCTCCCCACCACCAACATTGTTACTCCTTACCCCCACCAACATTGTTACCCCCTCCCCACCAACATTGTTACCCCCTCCCCATCAACATTGTTACCCCCTCCCCCACCAACATTGTTACCCCTTCCCCCCAACAACATTGTTACCCCCACCCCACCACCAACATTGTTACTCCTTACCCCCACCAACATTGTTACCCCCTCCCCATCAACATTGTTACCCCCTCCCACCAACATCGTTACTCCTCCCCCATCTACATTGTTACGCCTTCCCCCATCAACATTGTTACCCCCTCCCACTAACATCGTTACCCCCTCCCCATCAACATCGTTACCCCCTCCCCAGCAACATCGTTACCCCCTCCCCATCAACATTGTTACCCCCTCCCACCAACATCGTTACCCCCTCCCCATCAACAGTTACCTCCTCCCCCACCAACATCGTTACCCCCTCCCCATCAACATCGTTACCTCCTCCCCCACCAAAATTGTTACCTCCTCCCCATCAACAGTTACCCCCTCCCCCCACCAACATTGTTACCCCTTCCCCCCAACAACATTGCTACCCCCTCCCCACCACCAACATTGTTACTCCTTACCCTCACCAACATTGTTACCCCCTCCCCACCAACATTGTTACCCCCTCCCCATCAACATTGTTACCCCCTCCCACCAACATCGTTACTCCTCCCCCACCTACATTGTTACCCCTTCCCCCACCAACATTGTTGCCCCCTCCCACCAACATCGTTACCCCCTCCCCATCAACATCGTTACCCCCTCCCCATCAACATCGTTACCTCCTCCCCACCAACATTGTTACCCCCTCCCCACCAACATCGTTACCTCCTCCCCACCAACATTGTTACCCCCTCCCCATCAACAGTTACCTCCTCCCCCACCAACATTGTTACCCCCTCCCCCCACCAACATTGTACCTTGCTTCGCCATGTTGCAGTTTTTACCCGGAAGAGAGAAAAAATAATGCTAGTATTTTTCCTTCAGTAATAAATGAGACCCATAATTCGGTAAACAATGGTTATTTAATTAACATAAGAGCAATAGAACGAGCGTAAAGAGGGTAATCCACTGACCTGATTCAATGATGCCGACGGTGGGAGAAAAGACTGTGTGTGGGAGCCATTTTCCAATTACCCGCGCGTACCTCTGGTTAATTATGGGTTTGGTGTCTCAATTAACCGGGTTTAAGACAGCCTTACCTGGTGGGAGAAAAAGGGATGCCTATTATAGAGCGTCTCAAAAAAATGTTTAAACAGTGAAAATCGTAAGTTTGTTTGGATACATTTTTTGAGACACGGTTTATGGAGGAGTTATTAACACATGCAGGAGGAAAAGTTTGTAATGTGTTCACAAAAAACGTGAGTAAATATGCGTGTTGTAGTGTTGGTGTGTGACAGTATACGAGCGACTGTGTTTTGGTTTACGAGGAGAATTAGGAGTAAAATGACTCGATTAGAAGAGGAAAGACACTTGAGTCCTTAATTACACACGCATGCACGTTACTGTACACACACACACACATAGTGACACACACACACATACACACACCACACACTTCACATACTCGGCCAACTCCCTCTGGTTCTTCCCTAACTTCTCTCCCCAATCATCTACATCAACCCTCCTCCCCACCCCACCCTCCTCCCCACCCCACCCGTCCCACCCTCCTCCCCGCCCCACTATCCCCACTCTATTTATACCCTCCTCCTTCACCTCCTCCTTCACTTCCTACGTCTTTCCCCTTCCCTCTCCCCCAATTTAAACCACCCATTCCCCCCATTTAGTCACACCCCACCAACCCCTGCTCCCCTCCCCCATTTAGTCACACCCCACCAACCCCTGCCCCTCCCCCCCATTTAGCCACACCCCACCAACCCCTGCCCCTCCCCCCAGTTAGCCACACCCCACCAACCCCTGCCCCTCCCCCCCCCCAGTTAGCCACACCCCACCAACCCCTGCCCCTCCCCCCAGTTAGCCACACCCCACCAACCCCTGCCCCTCCCCCCATTTAGCCACACCCCACCAACCCCTGCTCCCCTTCCCTCCCCCATTTAGCCACACCCCACCAACCCCTGCCCCTCCCCCCAGTTAGCCACACCCCACCAACCCCTGCCCCTCCCCCCAGTTAGCCACACCCCCTCTCAGGTTGCCCGCTGTGATAATCTCCGCGATAAGACCAGTAATGACTGTATTACACAGAGACATATAGCCTTCTATGTCACTCTGGCGCTGACAACCATCCTTACACAGACACGCTAAGACAATAAGTTACATCCTTCACTAGTTTTTTATGTGTGTGTGTGTGTGTGTGTGTGTGTGTGTGTGTGTGTGTGTGTGTGTGTGTGTGTGTGTGTGTGTGTGTGATTATCTTTATTCTCTCTCTTATTATCCATTGTTATCATAGTTTATATACACCGTCTCTCTACCAGCTTGTTATCCCACAACTACTACTGGTGGTGGTAGTGTGGTGGTGGTAGTGTGGTGGTGGTAGTGTGGTGGTGGTAGTGTGGTGTGTGTTGATGGTGTGGTGTGTTGGTGATGGTGTCGTGTGTTGGTGATGGTGGTGTGTGGTGATGGTAGTGGTGGCAGTGAGCTGGTGGTGGTGGTGTGTGGTGGTGATAGTGTATTTGGTGTTAGTAGTGGTAGAATGATCATGGTGTGTGGGATGGTAGTGGTGGTAATGGTGGTAGTATGGTGATGGTGTAATGGTGCTAGTGGTGACAGTATGTTGGTGGTGGTAGTGGTGGTAGTGGTGGTAACATGGTGGTGGTGGTAGTGGTGGTAGCATGGTGGTGGTGGTAGCATGGTGGTGGTGGTAGTGGTGGTAGCATGGTGGTGGTGGTAGTGGTGGTAGCATGGTGGTGGTGGTAGTGGTGGTAGCATGGTGGTGGTGGTAGTGGTGGTAGCATGGTGGTGGTGGTAGTGGTGGTAGCATGGTGGTGGTGGTAGTGGTGGTAGCATGGTGGTGGTGGTAGAGGTGGTAGCATGGTGGTAGTGGTAGTGGTGGTAGCATGGTGGTAGTGGTAGTGGTGGTAGCATGGTGGTGGTGGTAGTGGTGGTAGCATGGTAGTGGTGGTAGTGGTGGTAGCATGGTGGTGGTGGTAGTAGTGGTAGCATGGTGGTGGTAGTAGTAGTGGTAGCATGGTGGTGGTGGTAGTAGTGGTAGCATGGTGGTGGTGGTAGTGGTGGTAGCATGGTGGTGGTGGTAGTAGTGGTAGCATGGTGGTGGTAGTAGTAGTGGTAGCATGGTGGTGGTGGTAGTAGTGGTAGCATGGTGGTGGTGGTAGTAGTGGTAGCATGGTGGTGGTGGTAGTAGTGGTAGCATGGTGGTGGTGGTAGTAGTGGTAGCATGGTGGTGGTGGTAGTGGTAGCATGGTGGTGGTGGTGGTAGTAGTGGTAGCATGGTGGTGGTGGTAGTGGTGGTAGCATGGTGGTGGTGGTAGTGGTGGTAGCATGGTGGTGGTGGTAGTAGTGGTAGCATGGTGGTGGTGGTAGTAGTGGTAGCATGGTGGTGGTGGTAGTGGTAGCATGGTGGTGGAGGTGGTAGTAGTGGTAGCATGGTGGTGGTGGTAGTAGTGGTAGCATGGTGGTGGTGGTAGTGGTGGTAGTAGTGGTAGCATGGTGGTGGTGGTAGTAGTGGTAGCATGGTGGTGGTGGTAGTAGTGGTAGCATGGTGGTGGTGGTAGTAGTGGTAGCATGGTGGTGGTGGTAGTAGTGGTAGCAAGGTGGTGATGGTAGTAGTGGTAGCATGGTGGTGGTGGTAGTGGTGGTAGCATGGTGGTGGTGGTCTGTTAAATGCAGGGAATCCGGAAGTTAAGAATTAATGTTGATTTCTGTTGGATAATTTGAGGTAACCGGAGATGAAGGTATGTGTGTGTGTGTGTGTGTGTGTGTGTGTGTGTGTGTGTGTGTGTGTGATTCCTCGTGGCTTTTGTTTTGACATTATTTCTTCAGTAATTTTATTAGGTTATGTAAAGTTAGGTTAGGATAGGTTATGTAAGGTTAGGTTTGGTTAGGTCAGGTTAGGTTAGGTTAGGTTTGGTTAGGTCAGGTTATGTAAGGTTAGGTTTGGTTAGGTCAGGTTAGGTTATGTAAGGTTTGGTTAGGTTATGTAAGGTTAGGTTAGGTTATGTAAGGTTAGGTTAGGTTTGGTTAGGTTAGGTCAGGTTAGGTTAGGTTAGGTTTGGTTAGGTCAGGTTAGGTTATGTAAGGTTAGGTTAGGTTAGGTTAGGTTAGAATGTTCAGTCATCAGGTGCAATAAACTATGGTGTCTAATCTTCAGGTGTTCCTATATACCAACTCTATTACACCTGTTCCCCGTAACACCTTTGGTCGAGCATGTAATTAAATTTATCACATTCTTTTCCATTTCATTAATTTCATTTGTAATTCCTCAGGTGAAATTACCCTGTTCACTTGATATGACAGTATATCATTATGGAGTACAGTAAAAAAAAAAACTCGAAAAAAATTTGGAGATTTTTCGTAAATTTCCAAATGAATTTTTAGTCCTGTTGAAATATGACAGACCAGACAACTGTGTCTCCCTAAAATTTAAACTATTTTCATATTAACATCAGATCGCGCGAATATTAGGCAGCCCAGCTTATTTCACCTGATAATTAAACACCCTAACACTACCTGGGGGGTTAGGTTAGGTTTGGTTAAATTAGGTTTGTTAATCTTCAGGTGAACAAATCTGAGATGGAGGAGAATCTTCAGGTAATCCGGGAAAACTTCTCTTGTAAAACACCTGTAAGATATTTTTTATTAAAGTAATTAACAAGAAGCCAGGCAGGTGAGTGAGTATTGGGTATCACAGAACGAAGGTGATTAATTAAAAGAAAGTTCAATTATATTAGAGCTCAAATTTGTGTAAACTGATCGTAAAAAAACACAACCCCAAGTTTGAGAATTAATTATGGTGTTGAGAGTTGTGTGGGAGCATCGTCAAGTTGTTGTTGTTGTTGTAGTTGTTGTTGGTGGTGGCTGATGATGATGATGATGTTGGTGTTGTTGTTAGTGATGTTGTTATTACTGGTGGCGGTGATGTCGTTGTTGATGATGTTGGTGTTGTTGTTATTGTTGTTGTTAGTGGTGGTGATGTTGTTGTTGGTGGTGACGTTGTTGTTGTTGGTGGTGGTGGTGACGTTGTTGTTGTTGGTGGTGGTGGTGATGGTTGTGGTGGTGATGTTGTTGGTGGTGACGTTGTTGTTGTTGTTGTTGGTGGTGGTAGTGGTGGTGTTGATGGTGATGTTGTTGTTGGTGGTGACGTTGTTGTTGTTGCTGGTGGTGGTAGTGGTGGTATTGATGGTGATGGTGGTGACGTTGTTCTTGTTGTTGGTGGTGGTGGTGGTGTTGATGGTGATGTTGTTGTTGGTGGTGACGTTGTTGTTGTTGGTGGTAGTGGTAATGGTGGTGGTGGTGATGTTGTTGTTGGTAATGGTGGTGGTAGTGATGTTGTTGGTGTTGTTGTTGGTAATGGTGGTGGTGGTGATGTTGTTGTTGGTAATGGTGGTGGTGGTGATGTTGTTGGTAATGGTGGTGGTGGTGATGTTGTTGTTGGTAATGGTGGTGGTGGTGGTGATGTTGTTGTTGGTAATGGTGGTGGTGATGGTGATGTTGTTGTTGTTGGTAATGGTGGTGGTGGTGGTGATGTTGTTGTTGTTGTTGGTAATGCTGGAGATGGTGATGTTGTTGGTAATGGTGGTGGTGGTGATGTTGTTGTTGTTGGTAATGGTGGTGGTGGTGGTGGTGATGTTGTTGGTAATGGTGGTGATGGTGATGTTGTTGTTGTTGGTAATGGTGGTGGTGGTGGTGATGTTGTTGTTGTTGGTAATGCTGGAGATGGTGATGTTGTTGTTGTTGGTAATGGTGGTGGTGGTGATGTTGTTGTTGGTAATGGTGGTGGTGATGGTGATGTTGTTGTTGTTGGTAGTGGTGGTGGTGGTGGTGATGTTGTTGATAATGGTGGTGATGGTGATGTTGTTGTTGTTGTTGGTAATGGTGGTGGTGGTGATGTTGTTGTTGGTAATGGTGGTGGTGGTGATGTTGTTGTTGTTGGTAATGGTGATGTTGTTGTTGGTAATGGTGGTGGTGGTGATGTTGTTGTTGGTAATGGTGGTGGTGGTGATGGTGATGTTGTTGTTGGTAGTGATGGTGGTGGTGATGTTGTTGGTAATGGTGGTGATGGTGATGTTGTTGTTGTTGGTAATGGTGGTGGTGGTGATGTTGTTGTTGGTAATGGTGGTGGTGGTGATGTTGTTGTTGTTGTTGTTGTTGTTGGTAATGGTGGTGGTGGTGATGTTGTTGTTGGTAATGGTGGTGGTGGTGATGGTGATGTTGTTGTTGGTAGTGATGGTGGTGGTGATGTTGTTGGTAATGGTGGTGATGGTGATGGTGATGGTGATGTTGTTGTTGTTGGTAATGGTGGTGGTGGTGATGTTGTTGTTGGTAATGGTGGTGGTGGTGATGTTGTTGTTGTTGTTGTTGTTGTTGGTAATGGTGGTGGTGGTGATGTTGTTGTTGGTAATGGTGGTGGTGGTGATGTTGTTGTTGTTGTTGTTGTTGGTAATGGTGGTGGTGGTGATGTTGTTGTTGTTGTTGGTAATGGTGGTGATGTTGTTGTTGGTAATGGTGGTGGTGGTGGTGGTGATGTTGTTGCTGTTGTTGGTAATGGTGGTGGTGGTGATGTTGTTGTTGTTGTTGGTAATGGTGGTGATGTTGTTGTTGTTGTTGTTGGTAATGGTGGTAGTGGTGATGTTGTTGTTGTTGTTGGTAATGGTGGTGATGGTGATGTTGTTGTTGTTGGTAATGGTGGTGGTGGTGATGTTGTTGTTGGTAATGGTGGTGGTGGTGATGTTGTTGTTGTTGTTGGTAATGGTGATGTTGTTATTTTGTAATATATTTTTTGTGTCTGTTGTTCTCGGTAATGATATAATAATAATAAAAAATAATAATAATGATAATAATACTAATAATAATGACCATATTCGTAGCCTCTATCTGTTCCTCCCTCCCAACCTCCTTCCCACTCTCCCTTCCACCATCCTATCCTACCCCCCTTCCCACCCCCCCCCCCCCCTCCTGTTAATCCCACCACGGGTCTCACGGTCACGTATCATATCGACAGGGGGGGGGAGGATCGACATGATAAGGGGGGGAGGGGAGAGAATGGGAAGGGGGGCATGAGGAGAGGGGTAGGAGGGGGGTGGGAGGGGGGTGGGAGTGGATAATTTACCGTTGTGGTCTGGATCACTAATCAATACAGGTGTTCATTCGTGCTTGACAAGTGACAAATGCTTCAAGGGTTAGTGTCCTTCCTCCCTCCTTCCTTCTCCCTACTTCCCTCCCTCCTATCACTCTCTTCCTCCCTCCATGTCCTTCTCTCTTCTCGCTTTCCTCAATACCCCCCTCCCCCCCCCGCAATTCTCTCTCTACTATGACCAATCGTTTAAGTTTTATCAGGGCGACAAGGTAACACTCTCCCCGACCACTTGTTCTGAGTAAGATCACCTCTGTTATAGCGAGGGTGTGTGACGCTTTGTGTAGTCATGGTGAGGGAGTGTGACCTGTCGTGCAGTGTTGGGGGTGAGCAGGTGTTAGGGCGGGGAGGGAGGGGACGGGAGAGGGTGGTGGGGGGATGGAAGGGAGGTGGAGGGAAGGGGGAGGGAGAAGGAGGGAAGAGGAGGGAGAAGGAGAGAGGGGATGTCTTTGGTGTCATTCATGTGAGGAGAAAAACACAGAAACCTGAAGTACTGATTTTCTTGTTTTCTTTGTATGGTCTTTAGTTAGTGTGTGTGTGTGTGTGTGTGTGTGTGTGTGTAATAATAATAAATAATAATAATAATAATTAACGGTTTATTGAAAAAGTTCTGCAGCCCGAAGGCTGAAAATATACATTGGACATAAATGACTTATTACATACATTGGTGGTTTAACAAAAGCCTTCATTAGAGAAAGGTAAAGGAACATACAGATTAATGTTTACAGTGGAGGTCACGTACATCTTGTGAGCTAAGGTGTTGAACAGCAGACATAAGAACATAAGAACATAAGAATGGAGGAAACTGCAGCGGGCCTATTGACCCACACTGGACAGTCCCGTTTATACCCAACCCCTATTGCTCATATAGGCATCCAACATATGTTTGAAGCTATCCAGCGTATTCGAGTTAGTAATGATATTTGGTAACTTGTTCCATTCATCCACAACTCTGTTTCCAAACCAGTGTTTACCTATTTCACACAGAAATCTAAATTTGTCTAATTTAAAACCATTGTTACGAGTTCGCTCCTGGTTGGATAGTTTGAGTACCTTTGTAATGTCCCCTTTGTTTAACCCTGACTTCCATTTATACACCTCTATCATGTTGCCCCTCACTCTACGTCTCTCGAGGGGGTGCAAATTAAGATGCTTTAACCTGTCTCTGTACTCAAGGTTCCTAATGCCCGGGATTAGTCTTGTCAATCTCCTCTGGATTCTTTCCAATGATTCTATATCCATTCTGTAATACGGTGACCAGAACTGAACTGCGTAATCCAAGTGAGGTCTCACAAACGCTAGATATAATTTTAAGATGACCTCGCTGGTCTTGTAACTAACACTCCTTTGTATGAACTCAAGTACTTTATTAGCCTTGTTACGAGCAAAAACACATAGTTTACTTGGCTTAAGATTCCTACTTATCATTACTCCTAAATCTCTCTCGCAGTCGGATTCCACAATGGCATCGTTGTTAAATCTGGTAACTGGTTTCTCTGTTTACATCTCCTATACTGAGTACTTTACATTTGTCCACATTAAATTTCATCTGCCATTTTTCCGACCATTCGAAAAATTTGTTTAGATCTTCCTGTAGTCTTGCAGAGTCCTCGTCAGATTTAATTACACGTCCTATTTTAGTGTCATTAGCAAATTTACTTATGTTGCTGTCTATGCCGATATCTATGTCGTTTATGTATATAATAAATAATAATGGTCCAAGTACTGAGCCTTGGGGAACTCCACTAGTGACGTTGCTCCAATGGGATTTAGTGCAGTTAATGCTCAGTAGCTGTTTTCTGTTCTATAACCACGTCCTGTCGTCCTAATCCATTTTAGAATATCACCTTTAATGCCACGAGCCTCCACTTTTCTGGTCTTTCGTGTGGGACTCTTTCGAAGGCTTTGCTGAAGTCGAGATATACCACATCATAATTGTGCCCCTCGTCCACCGATTCGAAAACTGATGAAAAGAATGTTAATAGAATAGTTAGACATGAACGCCCGCTTGTGAAGCCATGCTGGGAATCATTGATCAACTTGTCCTTCTCCAGGTGGTGTCGAATAGAGTTTGAAATGATTGATTCTAGTAATTTGCCTACTATTGACGTTAGAATGATTAGGCGGTAGTTAGAGGATAGTGATCTATCCCCCTTCTTAAAAATCGGTATTACATTCGCTATCCTCCAGGATTCTGGTACTACACCTGTTTTTAATGACATGTTAAACAACTTTGCTAAGGGCATACTAAGCTCTTCCTTACATTCCTTTAATACTCTGGCAAATATCTCATCGGGACCTGGTGACTTATTAGGCTTCAGTTTGTCTATTTGCTTACTAACATCGTTACTAGTCACTACTATCTCGCTTAATTTGTTTTCTTCACTATCTCTGAATAGAGTCGGTGCTTCGGGTATCATGTTTAAATTTTCGCTGGTGAAAACTGTTGAAAAATATTTATTCAGATTATTGCTCATTTCTCCGTCGTTATCAGTTTGCTCGCCGGTATCTGAACGTATTGGTCCAATCTTATCTCATGTTTTAGTTTGATACATTTGGTAGAATCCTTTGGGGGTTTGTCTTCGCCCTATCTTCAGTTAATAGTTCCTCTTTGCTTTTCTTATCTCGGTCTTAATCCTACGGCAATGCCTTATAATACTCCCTGAGGTAAATTTCGCCACGATTTATCCTTCTACCTATAGCCTTCCTTTGGCCAATAATGTTCTTTAAATAATTATTTATCCATTTAGGGTCATTGTTGTCTGATCTGAGTTTTTTGTATGGTATGTTCTGCCTTTGTGCATTAAGTAACTCATTATTTAAATTGTCGTGGAACTCGGCAATCTCAGATCTCGTTATCAGGTCAGTGTCATCTGTCAGGTTCACACCCTAGAGTAGTAACTCCCTCCCAGATGGTGTTAGGAGGGACCTCACGTGGTGTAGTAATTCCCTGACAGGTGGTGTTATGAGTGACCTCACGTGGTGTAGTAACTCCCTCCTAGATGGTGTTAGAAGGGACCTCACATGGTGTAGTAACTCCCTCCCAGATGGTGTTGGGAAGGACCTCACGTGGTGTAGTAACTCCCTCCCAGATGGTGTTAGGAGTTACCTCACGTGTAGTAATTCCCTCATAGGTGGTGTTATGAGGGGCTTGACATGGTGTAGTAATTCCCTCACAGATGGTGTTATGAGGGACCTGACGTGGTGTAGTAATTCCCTCACAGATGGTGTTATGAGGGACCTGACGTGGTGTAGTAATGAGGAACCTCACATGATGCTGTAGCAACTCATTCACTACGTGGTGTCGTAGCATCATAGGGGTACCACGTGGTCTGGTGTCACAGGACCTCAATGAGGTGTGGTCCCAGGCCTCCCTATAGTGGACGGATTAACACATAGCTGGTGTTGTTGAGTCTCAGGGGCAGTTATCACTGGGTACCTGGGACCTCACCGTGTGAAGGTTAGCTTGGGTAGGACTCGGCTGTTATTGTTTAATTGTTTTTTCACTGACTTAAGCCCTGTTCACCACTATTCAACACTGGTCCCATTCCTTTCCTAAATGAAGTAGTAGCTTCTGGCGAGAACTTGTTGATATTCCGGTGGGGGGGGGGGGAGGGTTCAGGGGAAGGTGTTGGTATGGGCCAACATACAGTTGACGTGGCTGCTGCTGAGCAGCGCCAGGTACGTCTTGACCCTTCGGTGGTCAAGGATGTAGTGTGTGTGTGTGTGTGTGTGTGTTATACGCGACGCCTGTACACCTGTCATAGTACTACTTGCTTTCATAATGGTAATATTTGTATTCCATTTGTTACGAGTTGGGGATTTAGAATATAGTTATACGTCTACCCAGATCCCAACAGGTAACAACAAAAAAAAAAACAAAGACAATCGGACATAAAAGGGTAGACAAAGGATGCGAGTTTTTGTTGTATATAATAAAGTACCATAAATTCCTTAACAAAATATTCAGCTTATAAACTACCCTTAACCAAACTTAACCTAAACACGAACAGTATATACATAGTAATAAAACATAAAACAATAGTGAAGCAATGTGGAGGGGGGAGAGGCAATACAAGATTACAAATACTTAAGTGAGGAGCTGAGATGGCTGACGAGCAAGGCTGAGTATGGTAGAAGACGGTAAATAGTCACTGTGCCGTAGGTTTCCAGGATAGGTGATCCTGTGGTCGCTTCCCAGAGTGAAGTGTGTCCTCTCCTCGAATTGGAGCTGACAAAGTAGACTGAGGCGGAAGTGACGCAACAACCAGGATATGGAGAAGGGAAACCCGGGAGTGGTAACTAAGACGAGCCATACTCGTGTTTCGTCCCTAGATGGCGTTGCTCGTGGTGCTGGGTAGGTAGATGAAGACAATCGGTGGAGGGGTTCGTAACACACCCCCCCTCCAAAGACCTTCGTAGCGCGGGCGCGAAGGAGGTGATCACCTGGTGCGTCTGGAGAGTAGCTGCTACATTTCCACTGGAGCTCGGGATAAGGAGTCTGCAATCAGGTTTTCCACCCCCTTTATGTGCCGGACTTGTAGATTATACGGCTGGGTGAGGAGAGCCCAGCGGAGGATTCGCTGGTTGGAGGTCTTGTTGGTTTGGATGAACGTGAGTGGGTTATGGTCGGTGAAGACCAGGGTTGTTTGTGGGCAAGACTGGAGGTAACATTCAAACTTCTTTATTGCCAACACCAGAGCCAGGGCCTCCTTCTCTATGGTCGAGTAGTTGGTCTGATGTTTTTTCAACTTGGCAGAGTAATATGCCACAGGGTGAAGGACATCAGTGGTTGGGTCGGGTTGTAGGAGCACAGCCCCCACTCCGACACCACTAGCGTCGATTTGCAGATGGAAGGGCAAGGTGTAGTCAGGGGGGTGGACTACAGGCTTACAGGCAAGGAAGGCTTTGAGGCGGTGGAAAGACTGGTCGCACTTCTGGTTCCAGATGTAAGGGACCGCAGAACTGGTAAGGTCTGTGAGGGGTCCGGCCACGCTGGAGAAGTTACTGCAGAACCGACGGTAGTAGCCGCACATCCCCAGGAAGCGCATGAGTTCCTTCCTCGTCCTTGGAGTGGGGAAGGACAAGATGGCTTCAACGTTTGCGTCCTTGGGTCTCACCATACCATGCCCAACGATATGTCCCAGGTAAGTCACCGAGGCCCGGCCAAAAGCAGATTTAGCCAGGTTTATGGTGAATCCAGTCTCTTGCAGTCGTGCAAACAGTATCTCCAAACGCACCAGATGTTCGTCCCAGCTGTCCGACACCACCACCAGGTCATCCAGGTAGGCGAACGTCCCACCTAGGTCTTGAATTAGGAAGTTGATGGCCCTCTGGAATGTGGCCGGAGCATTAGAAAAGCCAAACGCCATAACCAAATATTGAAAAAGACCAAATGGAGTTATAAATGCCGAGATTATTTTTGCCCTATCCGTGAGTCCTACTTGATAATAGCCTTTCAACAGGTCTATGGTACTGATAAATTGGGCACAGCCTATGCTGTCTATTATATCTTCAATCAAAGGTAAAGGGTAGGAGTCAGAGACAGTGACCTGGTTCACTTTACGATAATCTGTACAGAAACGAAAGGTGCCATCGGGTTTTGGAATGAGAAGGCAAGGTGAAGCCCAGGGGGAGGTACTAGGCTCAGCTAAGTTATGCTTTAACAAAAAATCTACCTCCTTTTTCATGATCTCTTTTTTTTGTGGATTTAGTCGATATGCTGATTGCCTAATGGGTTGTACATCATCTGAGATTAGCTTAATATCATGTTTAAGTATATTGCAAAACCCTGGGAGGTCTGACGTGACTTTAGGAAATGTTGATAATAACTTAGTGAGATCTTTTGCTTGAGATGGATTCAGAACAGAAAAATACTCATCCAAATTGTTGAGTATGTGACTGTTAGCAGGGTTCTCTTTAGGTAGAGGGAAGTCTAAATTCTCCAATAGGTCCATGTCATCTGTCTCCGGCTCCGGCCCTGACAAAACCGTATGCAATACAGGTAGGCTTACAGCCTCGGGATGTCTTCCTCTGACTGCCTGGAATGGTAAAGTTTCATGAGATTAATGTGAACAAGTTGTGAATCTTTTCTGCGATCAGGAGTATGGACTATATAGTTGAGAGGAGATAGTTTATTAGCAACTATATAGGGACCAGTAAACTTGCTTTTAAGGGGAGAGCCTGGAATGGGTAGAAAGAGTAACACTTTGTCACCTGGAGAAAATGATCTTTTAACTAATTTAGGTTGGGACTTCACCATTTTCTCTTGGACTTTTTTTAAGTTTGACTGAGCAATGGTTCGGACTTCAGTTAATTTGTCCCGTAAAGTGTCAATGTATTGGGAAACTGTTGCGGGCTTAATAGATGGAGTGTCAAACCACTGCTCCTTTACTATTTTAAGGGGTCCCCTAATTTGTCTCCCATATAGTAACTCGAACGGGGAGAATCCCAATGACTCCTGGGGACATTCCCTGATGGCAAAGAGTAACAAGTCTATGCCTTCATCCCATTCCTTTTGGTGTTCTATACAGTATTTTTTGATCATTGATTTGAAAGTTTGATGGAACCGTTCCAAGCAACCTTGGGATTGTGGGTGGTAAGCCGAAGATGTACAATGGTCCACACTGAGGTCTTTCATCACCTGTTCGAAAAGATTGCTCGTAAAATTGGTGCCCTGATCAGATTGGATCTCTTTAGGAATGCCCACTGAAGTGAAAAGATGCAAAAGATGTTTGATTACGTTTTTTGAAGTGATGCTTTTAAGGGGAAAAGCCTCAGGATAACGTGTACTGGTATCCATAACTGTGAGCAGGAATTGATTTCCCTTCTTAGTCTTTGGTAATGGGCCCACACAATCCACAACAATCTTTTCAAATGGGGTAGAAAATACTGGGATGGGCTTAATGGGAGCTGCAGGTATACTTTCATTTGGTTTTCCTACCATTTGACAAATATGACAAGATTTTAGGTATTGTGACACATCCTTCCTAAGTCCAGGCCAGTAATAGTGTTGGAGGAGCTTTTTATATGTTTTCAGGATTCCCAAATGTCCTGAAATACCATCATGGGCAAGGGCAATTAATGCTGGTCTGACTGAAGCTGGAATTACCACTTGATGTATTTCAGACCACGTGTCTAGATGGGCAAGCTCAGGGGGCCTATAGGCCCTCATCAAAACCCCTTCATGATAATAAAAACACGGAAGGGTGTTAAAATCTTTACCTTCAACTGCTGCATGATGAAGTTTATTCAAAGATGGATCAGATTGTTGGGCTTTAATGAGCTCCTCCTTACTTATCGTCTTATTGTACAGATCTTCTGTGGGTAGGAAGATATTGGAGGTGGTTTTAGATGAAGAGGGCCCATTTCGCACACTCTGTGACCGGGTGACAGCACAAGATGGGAAAAGATGAGGAATAGTTTCTTTAAGGTCAGTGGTGGAGTTGACAGGTAAGGGAGAGTCGACTGTCTTTATGTTAGGAACCACTAGATCTCCTACCAAGTCATTACCCAATAATAAATGAATGCCACACACAGGCATTGGGTCTTTCCTTATGGCTATTTGCACTTCCCCAGTAATCAAGGGACATTGGAGGTGCACTTTAGCTAAAGGATAGGAAGAATGGGACGAGAGATCTGAAATTAGAACACTCTCATTTGTAAATGCGGTAGATATATCAGGAATGACGTTAAACAGGAGGATAGATTGTGCTGCGCCCGTATCACGTAGTATACGAATAGGGAAAGAACGAGACCCTTCTATGATTGAAATTTTTCCCTCATAGGTGAATGAAGAGAAGAGATCCTGATGGGGCCTTGCCACATTGGCATTTGCTATTGGTTTGGATTTGGGATCCAGGGAACTACTTTTAGCAATTCGACACTTTGGGTGTTTACAAGTCTGGATCGTATGGCCTGGGATTTTACAGTAAGAACAAGTAAGCTTGGTTGCATCGGGGGGAGTAGGTGTGGGACCTTTCGACCTACCACTCACGCCCCCAAGGTTATCATCAGAGGAAGACCTAACATGTCGGGAAGTACCACGTTCTCTACTGCCCAGTGACTCCACCAACAAAGCATACGCATCAGCCAGCTCAGCAGCACGCCCTAAATTAACCTCTCCACGCTCCTCCACATGCTTCAAGATGTGAAATGGAATCTTGCTTTTCCACTCCTCCAGGACTACCAAATTTAACAAATCCTGAAATGTGGAGGTCTCTGTAGCCTCTAACCACTTCTTAAAAAACCTAAGCTTTTCTTGAGCAAACTCAACAAATGTGTGTGAAAATGGTTTGGTTAGTTTACGAAACTTCTGCCGGTATCCATCTGGCGTGATAGCATAAGAGGTGAGGATATTCTTTTTTACGTTATCATAGTCATCAGTCTGGTCTAAACAGTTATAAACTCTACGAGCCTTACCATATAATTTAGGAACTAACACTGACACCCACTGGTCCTTTGGCCACTCATTCTTCCCGGCTATTTTCTCAAAAGTCCTAAATGACCCGTCCATATCGGATTCATCAAACCCGGGAACAAGGGAAGAAGCAGTAGCAGGGTTAAAAGCAGCGAGTTTCTCTTTTAATGCCACTTCCTTTGATTTAAACTCCGATGTTAAAGTGACTTCTGTCTCTCTCACCTGTAGTTCTTTCAGTTTAACCGCCTGCACCAACTTGGCCTGTTCCATCCTTTCCTCATGCTCCAACTTGGCCTGTTCCGACATTCCCTCATGCTCCAACTTGGCCTGTTCCAACCTTCCCTCATGCTCCAACTTGGCCTCCAACTTGGCCTGTTCCAACTTGGCCTGTTCCATCCTTTCTTCATGGTCCAACTTGGCCTCCAACTTGGCCTGTTCCAACTTGGCCTGTTCCATCCTTTCTTCAGGGTCCAACTTGGCCTCCTGCTCCAACTTGGCCTGTTCCAACTCGAGTTCTTTCATTTTGATTTGGAACTCGAACCTAGCTCGTTCTAGTTCTAAGGGGTCTATTCGTTGTGTTTCTTCTTGAGGGCTAGCCAGACCTGAGGCAACTTCTGGGTGAGGAGGGGTGGTGGATAGTGGTTGAAGTTTCTTGGACATGGGCGTTAATCTGTCAACAGCGGATTCTTTTAAAACTTCTTGTTGAACCAACACTTCAATCACATGATTTTTTAACATTTCCTTAGTCAGTTGCTGTGAAAATGGGATATTGTAATAGTTGGCTATTTCTTTCCATTCTTTCTTCAGGATATTAACACGTAATTTAGCTACGGAAGGATTTTCAATAAAATCCTGGAGATCAAAACCTGAGGTGGCCATTGTTAATAAAAATAGGATAAATTAACTAATGGTCAAAAGCTAAGATAAGTGGATAACCCTAGAAAATATCACGGCAGTGGATAACCAGAAAGTCCCGGAAACTAACCAAGTTATACCTAGGGAAATTACACTTATGATTATTGTTCTTCCGAGAAGATCCTTAGATAAGGACAAGAGACTTGAAAGAGGTAGGGCGTATTACGGCATTAATATAAAGATCCGGATTAACAACCCTGATATACTTGAAAGAGGTAGGGCGTATTACGGCATTAATATAAAGATCCGGATTAACAACCCTGATATACTTGAAAGAGGTAGGGCGTATTACGGCATTAATATAAAGATCCGGATTAACAACCCTGATATACTTGAAAGAGGTAGGGCGTATTACGGCATTTATATAAAGATCCGGATTAACAGCCCTGAATGAGATAATGAGAAGAACAATAATTGAGGCTTTATAATTATGGGGTCCTGGTAGAGCGGGGCGTCCCAAGATATCACTTCACTCTAAACTAGTAACTATGGAACAGCCTACTCTGGAGTGAGGGTACGGCATTAAACAGATCCGGATTCTTCCCTACACTCGATAAGACTTACCACACGACTGCCACGTGTAATAACAGGTAAGCCTTATGACACTTGGAACCTATTATCCTACGTCTGTCACTCTTACTATACGGTAATACCAATATATGCACACACATATGAAGGAAACTTTAAACCACCGTAAAGCAATTGTAAACAGAAGTGACTGGGAGGGGTAATTAACACTGAGTAACAAGGGAGGAAGGAATATGGTACTTAAGGTCGGGTCCTGTCACGGTCGCCATTTGTTACGAGTTGGGGATTTAGAATATAGTTATACGTCTACCCAGATCCCAACAGGTAACAACAAAAAAAAAAACAAAGACAATCGGACATAAAAGGGTAGACAAAGGATGCGAGTTTTTGTTGTATATAATAAAGTACCATAAATTCCTTAACAAAATATTCAGCTTATAAACTACCCTTAACCAAACTTAACCTAAACACGAACAGTATATACATAGTAATAAAACATAAAACAATAGTGAAGCAATGTGGAGGGGGGAGAGGCAATACAAGATTACAAATACTTAAGTGAGGAGCTGAGATGGCTGACGAGCAAGGCTGAGTATGGTAGAAGACGGTAAATAGTCACTGTGCCGTAGTTTCCAGGATAGGTGATCCTGTGGTCGCTTCCCAGAGTGAAGTGTGTCCTCTCCTCGAATTGGAGCTGACAAAGTAGACTGAGGCGGAAGTGACGCAACAACCAGGATATGGAGAAGGGAAACCCGGGAGTGGTAACTAAGACGAGCCATACTCGTGTTTCGTCCCTAGATGGCGTTGCTCGTGGTGCTGGGTAGGTAGATGAAGACAATCGGTGGAGGGGTTCGTAACACATTAATATATTAATATGTTCAGGTATTAATGAAGCTATATTGAGACGCCTCTAAAATGGCTTCCTAACAGAGGGCCATTTTGAGATCCATTATAAAGCAGACTATCTTTTAAGTCATCGTACTCGAGGGGTTAAGTCATCGTACTCGAGGGGTTAAGTCATCGTACTCGAGGTAAAGGTTAAGTCATCGTGCTCGAGGGATTAGGTCATCGTACTCTAGGGGGTAAGTCATCGTACTCAAAGGGTTAATAAATTTCCTATAAAGTCGATATAGTTTTCGAAAAAATTCCTGCAGGAAGCCATTTTAAAAGCCCCCCCCCCCCATAGTATCCACACAGAGGCCATTTTAAAAGTCCCATAACAAATGAATATCGACATCTGACACAACTCGACCATTCGTGTCATTTTCAGCGGATATTAAGTTGCCAGTTTAAACCACCGTACGACTTTCTCCTCTCCCGTGACTCAGTGGAAGAGATTTCTGTCCCATAATACACGATGGATGTTTCCCCCCGTTAGTGGAAGGGGTAGAATGGAAGGGATAGGGAAGAGAGAGGAGAGGAGAGGAAGGAAAAGAAAAGAAGAGGATGGGATAGAGAAGAAGAGGAAGGGTAAATGCACACTTAAGATTCTGAACACACACTAATAATTATGACCACACACTTAAGATTCTGAACACACACTAATAATTCTAAATAATTATCTCTTTTTCTCTATGTATCTTTATCTCTCTGTATCTCGCTCTCTTTCTCTCTCTTCCTTCTATCTCTTTCTCTCTATCTCTCAACACCAGCTCGAGGATGTGAGAGAAAAGATTCTTTTGTCTCTCAGTATAAAGTTAGATGGGCTTCTTCTCAAGGTTGTGATGTCCTGATGTTGTTTTTTGGGGTGTGTGGGGGGGGGGGGCTGTCCATAGTGGGGGGTAGGGGAGAGGGGAAGTAGGAGGGGAGGCTGGGGAGAGGGAGGGGACGGGAAGGGGAGGGGAGCGAGAGGGAGGAGGGGACGGGAAGGGCAGGGGAGCGAGAGGGAGGAGGGGTCGGGAAGGGGAGGGGAGCGAGAGGGAGGAGGGGATGGGAAGGGGAGGGGAGCGAGAGGGGTATATGAGAAAGGAACTGGAAGGGGAGGCGAAGGGGTATGAGAAAGAAGGGGGAAGGGAAGTGAGGGAAGGGCGGGAGAAAGGAGATGGTCAGGGGGGGGGGGGAGTAATGACCCCTTCACCAGACGAGGGAAGCTCCTAATGCCTTGGGATAGGGAAGAGAAGGGAGGAGGAAGAAGGGAAGAGGAAGAGAAAAGGAAGAGAGGAGGAAGCTGAAAATAATATCGATAAAAAAGTGACGAAGGAGAAGAGGAGAGAAAGACAGAAGAAAATAGATAGAGGGGAAGTGAGACAGAGGAAAGAGGAAGAAAAGAAGGAACAAGGAGGAGGAAAGGAGAAAGAAGGATAAAAAGAGGAAGAGATAAAACAGAGGAACTGGACAAGAGAGAGAGAGAGAGAGAGAGAGAGAGAGAGAGAGAGAGAAAGAGAGAGAGAGAGAGAGAGAGCGAGAGACTGCTATTACAGCACTGTGAAAGATAAACCGAGCTCAGCGACGAACGCAGAGACAAGACAACTAAACAATTAAATAAATAAAAATTAAATAAAGAAGTGAACAACAAATAAAAAATAAACAAGTAAACAATAAACAATAAAATATTCACAAATAAATAATAAACAAATAAACAATAATTTACCAAATAAACAATGAACAAGTAACCAATAAATAAACAATAAAGTAAAATATAAATAAACACGGACTAACTTCTCCCATAAAATCCGTTAAAAGGAGGTTTCACATATAACGGACTACTCTCATATAGTCCGTTAAAGGTTTCATATATAATGGACTACTTTCATATAGTCCGTTAAAGGTTTCATATATAACGGACTACTCTCATATAGTCCGTTAAAGGTTTCACATATAACGGACTACTCTCATATAGTCCGTTAAAGGTTTCACATATAACGGACTACTCTCATATAGTCCGTTAAAGGTTTCATATATAACGGACTACTCTCATATAGTCCGTTAAAGGAGGTTTCACATATAACGGAATACCCTCATATAGTCCGTTAAAGGAGGTTTCATATATAACGGACTACTCTCATATAGTCCGTTAAAGGAGGTTTCATATATAACGGACTACCCTCATATAGTCCGTTAAAAGAGGTTTCACATATAACTGACTACCCTCACATAGTCCGTTAAAAGGTTTCATACATAACGGACTACCCTCATATAGTCCGTTAAAGGAGGTTTCATATATAACGGACTACCCTCATATTGTCCGCTAAAGGAGGTTTCATTTGTAACGGACTACTCTCATATAGTCCGTTAAAGGAGGTTTCATATATAACGGACTACTCTCATATAGTCCGTTAAAGGTTTCATATATAACGGACTACTCTCATATAGTCCGTTAAAGGTTTCATATATAACGGACTACTCTCATATAGTCCGTTAAAGGAGGTGTCATATATAACGGACTACTCACATAGTCCGTTAAAGGTTTCATATATAACGGACTACCCTCACATAGTCCGTTAAAGGTTTCATATATAACGGACTACTCTTGTATAGTCCGTTAAAGGAGGTTTCACATATAACGGACTACCCTCATATAGTCCGTTAAAGGAGGTTTCATTTATAACGGACTACTCTCATATAGTCCGTTAAAGGAGGTTTCATATATAACGGACTACCCTCATATAGTCCGTTAAAGGTTTCACATATAACGGACTACCCTCATATAGTCCGTTAAAAGGTTTCATATATAACGGACTACCCTCATACAGTCCGTTAAAAGGTTTCATATATAACGGACTACCCGCATACAGTCCGTTAAAAGGAGGTTTCATATATAACAGACTACCCTCATATATAAGGGCCTACCCTCCTATATAACGGACTACCCTCATATATAGCGGACTACCCTCCTACATAACGGACTACCCTCATATATAACGGACTACCCTCATATATAACGGACTACCCTCCTATATAACGGACTACCCTCATATGTAACGGACTACCCTCCTATATAAAGGACTACCCTCTCACGTAATAATACAAAAATAGTTTAAATTTCTCTCAAACTCAAAAGCGTTAACAAAAACAAAAGATAAAATCACTCTGAATATATTTTCCGTGATCTAAATATATACATTACCAATATATACCTATATTTCTATATAACAAAAAGCGTTGAAAAAAATAGCCGCTGTTTTTATACCACTAAACACTACGAGAAAATATATATTCTATGTCGTATATATTTTTTCGAGTTGTGGAAATTGCTTTGAATATATCTAATGGTGAAATATTAATGTTGCCAAATTATCGCTCCAAATTTTCCCCGGATTATTTTCAACACAGGAAAGGGATTTTTTTTTCTTTCTTTTTTCTACCACTGCTGAAGTCTTCCCGCAGATGTGTATTTCTGTTGTCTTACCGCTGTTGTGTATTTGTGAAGTCCTCCTGCTGCTGATGTTTTCTCGCTGGTGTATTTTGCTGGTGTCTTGTCTTCCCGTTGAAGTGTGTATTTCTGGTGTCTTCCCGCTGGTGAGTATTTCTAGTGTCTTCCGCTTTTGTTTATTTCTGGTGTCTTCCCGCTGGTGTGTATTTCTAGTGTCTTCCGCTTTTGTTTATTTCTGGTGTCTTCCCGCTGGTGTGTATTTCTAGTGTCTTCCGCTGTTGTTTATTTCTGGTGTCTTCCCGCTGGTGAGTATGCCTAGTGTCTCCCGCTGTTGTTTATTTCTGGTGTCTTCCCGCTGTTGTTTATTTCTGGTGTCTTCCCGCTGGTGAGTATTTCTAGTGTCTTCCGCTGTTGTTTATTTCTGGTGTCTTCCCGCTGTTGTTTATTTCTGGTGTCTTCCCGCTGGTGAGTATTTCTAGTGTCTCCCGCTGTTGTTTATTTCTGGTGTCTTCCCGCTGTTGTTTATTTCTGGTGTCTTCCCGCTGGTGAGTATTTCTAGTGTCTTCCGCTGTTGTTTATTTCTGGTGTCTTCCCGCTGTTGTTTATTTCTGGTGTCTTCCCGCTGGTGAGTATTTCTAGTGTCTTCCGCTGTTGTTTATTTCTGGTGTCTTCCCGCTGATGTTTATTTCTGGTGTCTTCCGGCTAGTGCAGATACAATTTGTGATGTCTTCCCTCTGATGAAGTCTTCTTGCTCGTGTATATTTTTGGTGTCTTTCTGCTGCATACACACACACACACACACACACACACATATATATATATATATATATATTATATATATATATTATATATATATATATATATAGTATATATATATATATATATATATATACTGTACACTCGCCAACAAAAGTCGTGTCACCTCACCTGCCTCTTCATGAACCCAGGGATTCAGAGACCTGTAAGGTCACTGAATCTCTGGATACATGAAGAGGGATGAGGTGACACGACTTTTGTTGGCGAGTGTAGTATACACACACACACACGTACACACACACACGTACACACACACGTACACGTACACACACATACACACACACATAGATACACACACGTACACACATACACACACACTGGAAGGCCCATGTAAATAACACAATCAAGGCAGCCTCGTACCTACTCTACATGCTACGACGACTTAGGTCACTTGGGACACCCACGCCAGAGCTGAAGACTATCTACAACGCCTTTATTCTCCCAAAACTAACGTAAGTGTCACCAGCCTGGTCGTCTTCTCTCAACTCCACCCAACAACGTCAGCTAGAGAAGGTACAGAAAAGGGCCTGCAGAATCATGCTCGGCGCAGAATACTCCGGCTACACCAACGCTCTCTCCACCCTGGAAATGCCATCCCCCAGTGACCTCCACCACCAAGCACTAGCAAGGTTTGGCAGTGGACTACTGCACCATCCTCGTCATCGCCACCTCCTGCCACTGGCAGTCCCCCACCCACGTCGCACAGTCCGCCACTACAACAAAATTCAGCCCATAAGAGCCCGCACCGATAGATATAAGAACAGCACCATCCCATCTATTGTTAAAATAATAATCAACTCCTGATTTATGTACTGTACAGCCCTGCAAATATATTGAACGCATATCATTGTCTAAATCAAATGTAAGTTTGTATATTTTCAGCCACCGGCTGCAACTCTATTAATAAACCGTTTATTATTATTATTATTACACACCTATGTTACTTGTACAGTATATCATTTGTAAATCAAGAGACCTATTCCCAATTATGTAATTGTATATTTTCAGTCTTCCGGCTGCCATGCTCTTTCAATAAACCGTTAATTATTATCATTATTATTATTATTATTACACACACACACACACGAACACATACATACATACACACACACAAACAAACACACACGTAAGCACACTTCCCTCATAACACCATCTGTGAGGGAATTACTACACCACGTGATGCCCCTCATAACACCATCTGTGAGGGAATTACTACACCACGTGAGGTCCCTCATAACACCATCTGTGAGGGAATTACTACACCACGTGATGCCCCTCATAACACCATCTGTGAGGGAATTACTACACCACGTGAGGTCCCTCATAACACCATCTGTGAGGGAATTACTACACCACGTGATGCCCCTCATAACACCATCTGAGAGGGAATTACTACACCACGTCAAGTCCCTCATAACACCATCTAAGAGGGGAATTACTGCACCACGTCAAGTCCCTCATAACACCATCTGTGAGGGAATTACTACACCACGTGATGCCCCTCATAACACCATCTGAGAGGGAATTACTACACCACGTCAGGTCCCTTATAACACCATCTGCGAGGGAATTACTACACCACGTGATGCCCCTCATAACACCATCTGTGAGGGAGTTACTACACCACGTCAGGTCCCTCATAACATCTGTGAGGGAATTACTACACCACGTGAGGCCCCTCATAACACTATCTGTGAGGAAATTACTACACCACGTTAGGTCCCTCATAACACCATCTGTGTGGAAATTACACCACCACGTCAAGCCCCTCATAACACTACCTGTGAAGGAACTACTACACCACGTGATGCCCCTAATAACACCATCTGTGAGGGAGTTACTACACTAAGTTTCTGCTGTTCAACACCTCAGCACATATGATCAACGTGACCTCCACTGTAAACATTAATCTGTATGTTCACTGTATGTTCCTTTACCTTTCTCTAGTGAAGGCTTTTGTTAAACCACGAATGTATGTAATAAGTTATTTACATCCAATGTATGTAATAAGTCATTTATATCCAAAGTATATTTTCAGCCTTCGGGCTGCAGAACTTTTTCAATAAACCGTTAATTATTATTATTATTACACGCACACACACACACACACACAACTATGTTGCTACTTCTCGGAATCGAACTATAATACAATGATATGAGTTATTAAGGATGTCGCCTACGTTGGTGAGCTCTGAGGTGACTCGAGAGGCTGATACGGGATCGGTAGGGTCGTCCACAGATGTGGCACGAATGGAGGGTTTACATCTAGTGCGGGAGGGACGGCGGCAGCGTGTCTCCGGCGTTGGGGCTTGACTGCCTTGGTACGCAGTCGGGCGAACTCGAGAGTATTGACACCTTCTCGTGTGGTGCTCCTCCAAGCGTTACGGTGTGGAGTGATCGTGTCGCAGGTGAGGGGGTCGATTTAGCACTTTTTCAGGTTTGTCTTAGACTATCCTTATAAATTTTTAGTTGCCCGCCAGTGTTACGGGTGCCATTTGTTAAGTGACCGTAGAGCAGCCGCTTTGGCAGTCTACTGTCGTCCATGCAGGTGACATGGCCAGTCCAACGTAGTTGTTCATGGATAATGGTAGCCTCGATGCTCCTACAGTTGGTGTCAGCGAGAATACTGGAAATTGTTCACATGTCTTCCCAGCGAACTCGGAGGATGGAACGTAGACTACGATGGTGAAAGTTTTCAAGTCCCTTGAGGTGCCTCCTGTGTGTGACCCATGTCTTGCTACAATATAGCAGGGTGGGGATGACCACCGCTCGATAAGCGTGCAGCTTTGTAAATAGTTTCGGCTCCTTACAGCTGAAGACACAGGTACGGAGTCTGCCAAAGGCTTGAGATGCACATCTGATCCGATGTTGAATCTCTTCATCGATGTCCGCGGTGGTGAAAAGGTGGGAGCCAAGGTACTGAAAGTGGGTAACATTAGAAAGGGTAGTGCCGTTAAGCTGGATGGATGGTGGTGTGGCTGAACCAGGGGCAGGCTGAAAGAGAATCTGAGTCTTACGTGCATTCACCTTAAGGCTGAATTGTGCATACGCATCTGCATAGGTGTTCAGGCTCTCCTCTAGGTCGCGTTCAGTGTGAGCGACGAGGGTGAGGTCGTCTGCATACTGAAGTTCAGTGATGGAAGCGGCCGAGACATTTGTTCCTGTCTGGAGTCGTCATAAATTGATAAGTCCCTTCATACGATACTGGATGTTCCCCCCTCCCCCACCCTCGCTGACTAAATTGGCACTGGCAAGAGTAAGGAAGGTAGCCAAAAAAATGGAAAAGAGAGTTGGTGCCAGTGCATATCCTTCTTTTACCCCCGTTTGGATGGGGAAGAACTCAGACTGGGTGCCATTGTGCAGGACACTGCCATTCATGCCATCGTGGAGTTGCTTCACAATGGCGATGAATTTTGGTGGGCAGCCAAAACGGCTGAGGGTCCACCAGAGGACTTCCCTGTTGGCCGAGTCGAAGGCCCTTGTAAGGTCAATGAAGGCCGTATGCAAGTCACGACGCTGTTCTCTGCACCTTTCCTGCATCTGATGGGCAGCAAAGATCATGTCAGTGGTGCTACATGATGGTCTAAAGCCACATTGAAATTCTGGGAGGAAGTTTTCCGCCTCATGGAGAAGTCTGTTTCGGAGGACTTGGGCGATAATCTTGCTAGCTGTGGACAGCACCGAGATCCCGTGGTAGTTGCCACAGTCTGACCGGTCTTTTAGATCTTGGAGGATTTCCTCCTTCTCCCACATATTCTGCAGGAGAGTGGGGACGGCTGGTAAGCAGAGGTCCTCCTGCTTTATACACCTCGGCTAGGATTTCATCAGGTCCTGAGGCTTTGTTATTTTTTATCTGCTTTTGGCAGTAGCTACCTCATCCAGGGATGGAGTATAGCTGAGTTGGGTCAGCTCTGGTGCAGAAAAGCCTGATGGGTAGTCTGGACATCCAGATCGGTGTTTCGGTTGAGCAGCGAATGGTAATGCCCTTTCCAGAGCTGACGGATACCTCGGTCGTCTTTAATTAGGGAGTTACCCTCGGATGAGCGGTTGGACCATATCTTGCTTTAGGGGAATTGAAAATTTCATGCACCTCTTGTTGATAAGCAATTTTTTGCATTTCACACACTATGTTTTTCCAACATTTATTCATTAGTTTGCAGGGTTCACGCTGGCCGCCACTTTCTTCCCGTGGTAGGTATTAGCTTTGGTGGGAGACTTAGGATTGTTCTGCCAGTCAGTGAGAGCAGCACGTTTACTATTGACGAATACTTTGATTTCCGGGTCGTTTTCATCAAACAAATCCTGGTGCTTTCTTTTGATATGGCCTAGGGTCTCGTTGCAGGTTTTTGTCATGACCCCTTTGATGGAACCCCATTCGGTATTGGAATATTGGTTATTTGTTGTTGGGTTGTTTATTGTGGGTTTGCCAAGAACCATTGAACTTGTCGTCCTGCCTAAACTATTGGTGATAGTGAGGTTTTGATCAGCACACTTGCTGAGGAGGAATAGGCCAATGGGATTACACTTGCCAACTCCGTTTCTCTCTATGGTTCCCTTCCATATGTCAGCCTCTCTGCCAACTCTGGCATTGAAGTCACCAAGGAGCACAACCTTGTCTTCTCTGGGGATGGAGGTTAGCACTCTGTCAAGGTCGGCTTAAAAGGCCTCCTTGATATCATCCTCTGCATCCAGTGTTGGGGCGTATGCACGGATGAAGAAGGCATGACGTGAGTGATTCAGTGGGACTTGGAGCGTCATGAGGCACTCGTTGTTCCCAACAGGCATTTCAGTTAGCCTGTGTAGGATGCGTTGGCGAATGACAATCCAACTCCATAAATGAGGTTCCTCTCCACAGCAGGCTTACCCTTCCAGAGCCGGAACTCACTAATGGCTGCTATGTCAATGTTATACCTAGCCAGCTCTTTTTCCGGAAGGGCGGTTCTTCTTTCAGGACGCTCATTTGTGCCAGTATCCAGAAGAGTCCTGACATTCCATGGAGCGACCATAAAAGGTTGTAAAGTTTGTTTTTGTTTTGATCTGTGATTATGATTATGTTTTCGACGGCATTAGGATGACCTTACTGGATGCAGTTGCCCAGTCAAGTTTGTCTTTTTAGGCAAGCTGTGTTTAGGGCACTTTTTCTAGCTCCCTTGTGTTTTCGACCGCATAAGGATAACCTTTCTGGGTGCTTTTGCCCAGTCAGGTAGTTTCTTTAGGTAGGTTATGTTTAGGGCACCTTTTCTAGCTCCCTCCCCATGTGGGGTGAGCAGAGCGATTTCTGGAAAGGGCTGCTCAGTCGCACAGACAGGACAGGATTGCATAAACGACCGTCTTATCTATGCCGTCCATGTGCAGAATTGTGACTAGAGACTCCCAGCAGTCATCTCTGCCTGTCACCATAGGACTTTGGGAGTATAGGGTTTTGATGATGATGAGAATTATGATGAGGTGGATGATGGCTGCGTGTGAGTTGATTTATGTGGTGAGGCAGGAATGCTGGCTGCAACCACACATCTTAGCTCTCCCTTTTCCTGATACAGTGGTGCAAGTAGTTGTAACGACTGGGGAGAGGAAGAGTTGCAACTGACTGCTGATAGCCCAGTTTGTTGAGATTCGCCTTAGTAGCCTGTCCATCATGCATTGCCTCCATCTCTCAGTGTAATTGTTGGGCTCCCATGTTGGTCACTCTTCTGCCTATACCGCCGTTGGGGTCTTGGTGGAGCTTTGTAAGCATGTCTGCCTGATGCGGGGCTCCACCGCAAATTTTTCGTTCGGGGTTTTCTCCTGTAGCCTTATACCTACTAAGGTTAATCCGCAAGGCAGCGGGGCAGTGCTTGGTAGGCGCCAGGACGTGTCCACATGCCAGTGGGCCTATGCGACATCCCTCTAGGGCCCACTGCTGCTCCGAGATCCCCTACTGGTCTAGCCTGGGCCCACAAGGCACCTAGTTACTATGTGTTGCCACAAGGAGGCACAGCAGAGTCATGACAGTGAAGAGGTTATGTACTGACAGGGGAAGACTTACACAAGGTTGCTTCCCTGTTCACCATGGGGGCTAGTCAGCAGCAGTAGCTGAAAGCGACAGTAAGCAAGCAGTGTTTGCACCTTAACACTACATAATGCTGCCGCCACACTAGACGCAAACACACACACACACACACATACAGGCACCATACTCGACACCGGCTCCTACTACCACCCGAGATCCCTCGTCCGCGAATTGCTGTACGACACCACAACCGCATTCAGCCCATACGAGCACGTACTGATCGCTATATGAACAGCCCAGTCCCAACCATTGTAAAAATTATAAATAAATTGTAATCAACTAGTGTATTCACTCCCAGCCAATCTTACCTTTTTGCACTGTTACTGTGTTGAAATGCCCTGTAATATGACCTTCTCTTCACCTTGTTATTATATATCATATTTGTATCACTTATGTTACTTGTATATTATATGTCAATCAAGAGATCCATTCCCCAATTATGTAACTATATTTTCAGCCTTTCGGCTGCCGTGCTCTTTCAATAAATCGTTAATTATTATTATTATTTATTATTATTACACACACACACGTACACAAACACACGTACACACACACACGTACACATACACACAGATACACACACATATTCAGCTGTGTAGTGTGTCGGATACGATAGGGAGGAGGGTGTAGGGAGGTATCATGTGTATTGACATTTACCTGACAGGAGAGACTGAGCCGTGTGTGTGTGTGTGTGTGTGTGTCCCTTGATACTGGCGGTGATAGTCGGTGAGTTACCTCTTGTCCACGGCCCACCCAGTCAACCACTCACCCACCCACCCACCCACCGACACACCCAGCCTTGGCCCCCACAGAAGCATCACTACACTGACCAACGTGTGTCAGCCGGTGAGATATATCGCCGTACAGAAATAAAGGAACATAGCAGAACTATATCGTTACAAAGTCTGTTTCTCTATACTAAAATATATTCAGGTAACTAGTAAGTAATTAAGAGCAGGATATGCAAATTATCATGAACATGTTACGCGAGAGTTCTTTAAAAAAATAACAACAGTATGACCTCTATATAACGAACTTTATTAAAGAGAGTAATCTATTATATCGAGGTCATGAAGATGTGAAACCTCCATTTAACGGATTATACCCGTTATATTGATGTCCGTTAAATGGAGGTTTTTACTGCAAATTTATAAATAATAATAATAATAATAATAATAATAATAATAATAATAATAATAATCAGTGAATCGTGTCCTAACAAATAAGTTTTGTATTGTTGTATTGAGAAAAGTGTAGGTGCAGAATTTTTCATGATATTAATTTGTACAAGTTAATAAATATCTTTATTTTTAATATTTTCAGAAGTTAATACAAAATCTTTTCGTAGTTAAACTTAATCTCGCTAAACCATTCCTTCCTCAGATTAGATTAGGGAAGGTTAGGTTAGGTTAGGTTAGGTTAGGTTAGGTTAGGTTAGGTCAGGAGAACGTTAGGGTAATTAATCTTCAGGTGAAATAGGCTGGGGTGTCTAATCTTCAGTTGATCCATATTTTTTTCACTGGCGGAGGAAGAGGAGAGGGAGAGGAAGGGGGGAAGGGGAGGAAGAGGAGAGGGGGGGGGAGGAAGGGGGGGAGGGGGGAGGAAGGGGAGGGGGGAGGGGTGAAGACAAAGAATATTCGTCAATATAATCACTTCATAAAGTTAAAAAAAAAAAAAATTCCTTCACATTTTTATCAGGGAGTGAAGGGTAAGGGGGGGGGGGAGGTAGGAGGGGAGGGGAAAGATAGGGGAGGGGGATTAAAAAGGGGAATGGAGAAGTGGGGAAAGTGAGAGAAGAGGGGGAGTGTAGGAGTGAGAAGGGAGGGGGAAGGTTGAGGGGGAGGGTAAAAGTGGGGAGTGGGGGTGAATGATGTAGAGGGGGAAAGGAGGGGAAGGAGAGTGGAAGGAAGGGTTGAGGGTGAGTGATGGAGAGGGGGAAAGGAGGGGTAGGAGAGGAGAGGGGCGATGTGAGGGTGAGTGATGGAGAGGAAGGAAGGGAGGGGAGGGACTGCAGAAGTGGGGAGGAAGGGAGGAGGGTGAGAGAGACCTAGACGGGAGGGCCAGGCAGGGTGACACAGGTGTATCACTCTGCCAGGTACAGGTAAATTTCCCCATAAATTAAAGTCATGGAAAAAAGAAATATATATACCATTAACTAGTGTTGTTTGGTGTTAGTACCTGTGACGTAGTGGTTGGGTAGCTGTTAGTTGGGAATGGGAGTTAAGGACCTAACCTAACCAAACATAACCAACCTAGCCAAACATAACCAACCTAGCCTAACCTAACCAACCTAGCCTAACCTAACCAACCTAGCCTAACCTAACCAACCTAGCCTAACCTAACCAACCTAACCTAACCAACCTAACCAACCTAGCCTAACCTAACCAACCTAACCAACCTAGCCTAACCTAACCAACCTAACCTAACCAACCTAGCCTAGCCTAACCTAACCAACCTAACCTAACCAACCTAGCCTAACCTAACCAACCTAACCTAACCAACCTAACCTAACCAACCTAACCAACCTAACCTAACCAACCTAACCTAAGCAACCCTCCAAAAAATTAAAAATATATCCGAAGCAGAAATTCCATATAACAAGAAACATTAATAACACTAACAACAGACCAGGACAATAATGGGGTAACTACAGTGACCTCCATTATGACCGTAAGTCGTTAACAGGCAAGAAATTACAACTAACCCGACAATAATGATGGATGGTGATTCGGTGTCCATGGCAGTTCATTTTAATCTGATCATCATCTGTGAATAGACGAAAATTAGGTTGTTAGAGGAAACGAGGTAGTTTAAGAGTAATTATACTGTCCAATTTTATACTAAATTATACCTATTAGTGGTAATATTTAATAGTATTCTTAATTATATCCGTCCAGGTCAACCATCCTAACCTGACCTAATCTTACCTAACCTAAACTGACCTGACATAACCTAACCTAACCTTACCATTGAGGCACACTGTATATCTGATCGCAAAATAATAATAATAATAATAATAATAATAATAATAATAATAATAATAATAATAATAATAATAATAATAATAACAATAATAATAATAATAATAATAATAATAATAAATAAAAAACTCGATATATTGAACTTCAAAATAAAACGGAAACGTCTCAAATAAAAGTTTTATTATTTAATTCCACCTGAGAGAGAGAGAGAGAGAGAGAGAGAGAGAGAGAGAGAGAGAGAGAGAGAGAGAGGTGGAAAAGTTGGTACCATCAAAAGGGAGACACAAAGAGGTGGTGGAGCCATTAGGTGAGACAAGGATCCTATTGTCTCTCAACCTGTACAAAGGGCGAGGTGAGGAGTGAGGAGGAGGAGTGATGTGAGGAGGAGGGGTGAAGTGAGGAAGAGGAGGAGGGGTGAAGTGAGGAGGAGGGGGGGGTGAAGTGAGGAGGAAGGGGGAAGTGAGGAGGAGGGGGGGTGAAGTGAGGAGGAAGGGGGAAGTGAGGAGGAGGGGGGTGAAGTGAGGAGGAAGGGGGAAGTGAGGAGGAGGGGGGGTGAAGTGAGGAGGAGGGGTGAAGTGAGGAGGAGGGGGGTGAAGTGAGGAGGAAGGGGGAAGTGAGGAGGAGGGGGGGAAGTGAGGAGGAAGGGGGAAGTGAGGAGGAGGAGAAGGGGTGAAGTGATGAGGAAGGGGGAAGTGAGGAGGGGGGAAGTGAGGAGGAGGGGGGAAGTGAGGAGGAGGGGGGGAAGTGAGGAGGAGGGGTGAAGTGAGGAGGAGGGGGGTGAAGTGAGGAGGAAGGGGGAAGTGAGGAGGAGGGGGGTGAAGTGAGGAGGAAGGGGGAAGTGAGGAGGAGGGGGGTGAAGTGAGGAGGAGGGGTGAAGTGATGAGGAGGGGGGTGAAGTGAGGAGGAAGGGGGGGGTGAGGAGGAGGGGGGGAGAAGTGAGGAGGAGGGGGGGAGAAGTGAGGAGGAGGGGTGAAGTGATGAGGAGGGGGGTGAAGTGAGGAGGAAGGGGGGGTGAGGAGGAGGGGGGGGGGAGAAGTGAGGAGGAGGGGGGGAGAAGTGAGGAGGAAGGTGGGAAGTGAGGAGGAGGGGAGTGAAGTGAGGAGGAAGGGGGAAGTAAGGAGGAAGGGGGAAGTAAGGAGGAGGGGGGGAAGTTAGGAGGAGGGGTGAAGTGAGAAGGGGGCAAGTTAGGAGGAAGGGAGGAAGTGGGGAGGAGGAAAAGAGAAGTGAGGAGGTGGAGAAAAAGGAGGAGAAATGAGGAAAGGGGGGAAGTGAGGAGGAGTGAGGAGGGGGAAAGTAAGCAAGAGGAGAGGAAGAAAGGAAAAGTGAGAAGTGAGGAAGAGAAGGCGAGAAGTAGGAGAAGGAGGAGAGGAGAAATCCAATAATAAAGGACTTCAATATAACGGACTCACTTCCCAACATCACGTTAAATAGAGGTTCCACACTATACCGTCCACACACTCTGCCACACAACGAGTAAACCTGACGAGAGTAGCTGGACCCTTATATACACCTGACCCACCTCTACTGCCACCAATCACAGACGACAACGACAACTCGAAACACCTTGTGAAATTGGTAGTTACCTTGTTTGCCAGTGACAGGTCTTGGGATTGGCTACAGCCCGTCAAACCACCTCACCTCACCTGCCTGTATCAAGGTGTTGGAGTCCGCTGAGTAGGTTAGGTTAGGTTAGGTTGGGTTAGGTTAGGTTGGGTTAGGTTAGGTTAGGTTCCCCTCCCCCATACTCTCCCTGCCCACTTCTGTCTCTCTCTCTCTCTCTCTCTCTCCCCTTTTATCCCACAACTCTTTCTTTCTCTTTCCATCCCACTTCCATTTCAACTACCTCCATCACCCATCCAATCTCCCTCTCCCCACTTCCTTCCATTCTGTCTCCACCTACTCCTCCCAACACTTCTTTCTTCGTTCTTTCCTTCCTTCTTTCTTTCTCTGTTCCACCTTCCCCAAATCTACGACCCTTTCTTGTCCTCCTCTTTGTTCATCTTCCTCTTTCACCCCACATTCCCTCTTCCATTCTCTCTCCCATCTCCATGACCCTCTCTTCCCACGCCTTCTCCTTCTTCCTCTTCCTCCAACCCACCACCTCCTCCCTCTTCTCCTCCACCACCTACCTCTTCTTCCTCCTCCTTCTTCACCTCCTACCTCTTCCTCCTCCTCGTACTTCTTCTTCTTCACCTCCTACCTCTTCTTCCTCCTGCTACTCCTCCACCTCCCACCTCTTCTTCCTCCTCCTTCTTCTTCACCTCCTACCTCTTCTTCCTCCTCCTCCTCCTCCACCACCTAGCTCTTCTTCCTCCTCCTTCTTCTTCACCTCCTACCTCTTCCTCCTCCTCGTACTTCTTCTTCTTCACCACCTACCTCTTCTTCCTCCTCCTCCTCCTCCACCACCTACCTCTTCTTCCTCCTTCTTCTTCACCTCCTACCTCTTCTTCTTCCTGCTCCTCCTCCACCACCTACCTCTTCTTCCTCCTCCTTCTTCTTCACCTCCTACCTCTTCTTCTTCCTCCTCCTCCTCCACCACCTACGTAACCCACAGTTGAGGTCTATAACGGGAGGAGACTCAAGCGGCATTAGGCAGTATCTCTTCCACCTCATAAACACGGAGGTTGTCAGGAGTGGTCAGGAAGGGACACGATTCACACGCTGAACTCCCTCTATCCCTTTTTCCCTCCCTTTATCCTTCTTTTCCACTCTTATTCCCTCACTCCCTCCATCCTCCATCCCTCCTTCACACTTCCCTCCCGCTCTCCATCCATCCCTCTTTCCCACTTTGATTCCCTTCCTCCATTCCTTCCGCCCCCCCTTCCCTCTTTCCCACTTTTTCTCTTCCTTCCCTCTCTCCTTCCTCTTTCCCTCCCACACACACAGAGAGAAAAGTTAGCTCTAAAGTCAGATTTCCACCCTGTTGAAGCAGTATATGAGGGAGAATGGCATGGAGGGAGAGAGAGGGAGAGAGAGGGAGAGAAGAAGGAAGGGAGGGAGAGAAAACAGAAAAAATAAGAGAGAAGGGGAGGGATGGGGAAGGAAGGGGAGGGGTGAGGAAGGAAGGGGAGGGGTGGGGAAGGAAGGGGAGGGGTGGAAAAGTTTAGTGAATAACGAGGGTTGGGGTAAAGGAAAGGAGGAAGGGAGGGAGTGAATGAGGTGAAGGGTAGGGGGAGAGAAAGATGGGAAGAGAGTGAAAGAGGAAAAAAGACAGATAGATAGATAGATAGATAGACAGAAATGAAAAGAAAGAGAATTAGAGAGAGAGAGAAATAAATAAAATAATGAGAACAAGTGGAGGATGAGAGTGTAGGAGTGGAGGTGGAGGGTGAGGGGTGGAGGATAAGGGTGGAGGGTGAGGGTGAGGAGTGGAGGATGAGGGTGGAGGAAAAGGGTGAGGGGTGGAGGATAAGGGTGGAGGGTGAGGGTGAGGAGTGGAGGATGAGGGTGGAGGGTGAGGGTGAGGGGTGGAGGATAAGGGTGGAGGGTGAGGGTGAGGAGTGGAGGATGAGGGTGGAGGAAAAGGGTGGAGGGTGAGGGTGAGGAGTGGAGGATGAGGGTGAGGGGTGGAGGATAAGGGTGGAGGATAAGGGTGGAGGGTGAGGGTGACGGGGTAGGGTGGAGTGTGGAACGTAAGGGTGAAGGTTGAGGGTGGAGGGAGAGTCATCATGTTTTACACCCACTCAGGACTTCCTCCCACCCACCTCAACTAAGCCATAAATCCCGTTTAGGAGTAATAAATACTTTCTGTACCGCGGCCGCTGAGAGGTAAAGGTGTCTTAGAGGTGCTCATGGTGCTGTGGTAGTGGTGCTGAGGTAATGGTGCTGTGGTTATGGTGCTGTGGTTTTAGGGTGCTGTGGTTATGGTGCTGTGGTTTTATGGTGCTGTAGTATTGGTGCTGTTATTTTATGGTGTTGCTGTTTTATGGTACTGTGGTTTTATGGTGCTGTGGTAATGGTGTTGTGATAATGGTGCTGCGGTTAAATGATGCTGTGGTTTTATGGTGCTGTGGTAGTGGTGCTGAGGTAATGGTGCTGTGGTTATGGTGCTGTGGTTTTATGGTGCTGTGGTAATGGTGCTGTGATAATGGTGCTGTGGTTATGGTGCTGTGGGTTTATGGTGCTGTAGTATTGGTGCTGTTATTTTATGGTGTTGCTGTTTTATGGTACTGTGGTTTTATGGTGCTGTGGTAATGGTGTTGTGATAATGGTGCTGCGGTTAAATGATGCTGTGGTTTTATGGTGCTGTGGTAATGATGCTGTGGTAATGGTACTGTGGTTTATGGTGCTGTGGTAATGATGCTGTAGTAATGGTGCTGTGGTTTATGGTGCTGTAATAATGGTGCTGTGGTAATGAAGCTGTGGTTTTATGGTGCTGTGGTAATGGTGCTGTGGTTTTATGGTGCTGTGATTTTATGGTGTTGTGGTTTTATGGTGCTGTGGTAATGGTGCTGTGATTTTATGGTGCTGTGGTAATGGTATTGCAGTTATATGGTGCTATGGTTTTATGGTGCTGTGGTAATGGTGCTGTTGTTTATGGTGCTGTAGTAATGGTGCTGTGGTAATGGAGCTGTGGCTTTATGGTGCTGTGGTAATGGTGCTGTGGTTTTATGGTGCTGTGGTAATGGTGCTGTGGTTTATGGTGCTGTGGTTTTATGGTGCTGTGGTAATGGTGCTGTGGTTTTATGGTGCTGTGGTAATGGTGCAGTGGTTTTATGGTGCTGTGGTTTTATGGTGCTGTGATTTTAAGGTGCTGTGGTAAAGGTGCTGAGGTAATGGTACTGCGGTTATATGGTGCTGTGGTTTTATGGTGCTGTGGTAATGTTGCTTTGGTTTATGGTGCTGTAGTAATGGTGCCGTGGTAATGGAGCTGTGGATTTAGGTTGGGTATGGTACGTGGTTTTATGCTGCTGTGGTATATGGTGCTGTGTGTTTTATGGTGCTGTAGGTATTATCGTGGTGCTTTGGTTTATGGTGCTAGGGCGTTTATGGTGCTGCAGTAATGGTGCTAGATTAGATTAAATTAAAATAGAATGGTAGAATGTGTGTGATATAAAGTTACACAATAAAACACATTTAAAAGATCAAATTAAAGACACACAACTTATGACGAATCACAATAAATAAATAAAAAATATATATTAGTTAAAATTCAAGTTAGGATATTACCGTCATGTTCACACTACACCAAGACAAGAAAACAAGAGACCAATTAGCCTCTTACCCGTTATATAATAATTATATAATTTGTTAATGGAAATATTTACCTCAAAACTCTTACTAAAACTTGAGTGAGTCGAGAGAAGAGTGGTGGTGGTGGTGTTAGTGGTGGTGGTGGTGACGGTGGTGGTGTTAGTGGTGGTGGTGGTGGTGTTAGTGGTGGTGTTAGTGGTGATGGCGGTGGTGACAGTGGTGGTGGTGGTGGTGGTGGTGATGGCGGTGGTGGTGGTGACGATATTTCGTTAGACTCAAATGTTAACGAGATCTTAAAGAGACAGAAGTTGGGTAATATATTTGGTGGTCGGTGTCAGCGAGAAATCTGGAAGAGATGGGAAGGAAGTGAGAGATATGGAAGAGATGGGAGGGAAGTGAGAGATATGGAAGAGATGGGAGGGAAGTGAGAGATATGGAAGAGATGGGAGGGAAGTGAGAGATATGGAAGAGATGGGAGGAAGTGAGAGATATGGAAGAGATGGGAGGGAAGTGAGAGATATGGAAGAGATGGGAGGGAAGTGAGAGATATGGAAGAGATGGGAGGGAGGTGAGAGATATGGAAGAGATGGGAAGGAAGTGAGAGATATGGAAGAGATGGGAGGGAAGTGAGAGATATGGAAGAGATGGGAGGGAAGTGAGAGATATGGAAGAGATGGGAGGGAAGTGAGAGATATGGAAGAGATGGGAGGGAAGTGAGAGATATGGAAGAGATGGGAGGGAAGTGAGAGATATGGAAGAGATGGGAGGGAAGTGAGAGATATGGAAGAGATGGGAGGGAAGTGAGACATATGGAAGAGATGGGAGGGAGGTGAGAAATATGGAAGAGATGGGAGGGAGGTGAGAGATATGGGAGAGATGGGAGGGAAGTGAGAGATATGGAAGAGATGGGAGGGAAGTGAGAGATATGGAAGAGATGGGAGGGAAGTGAGAGATATGGAAGAGATGGGAGGGAAGTGAGAGATATGGAAGAGATGGGAGGGAAGTGAGAGATATGGAAGAGATGGGAGGGAAGTGAGAGATATGGAAGAGATGGGAGGGAAGTGAGAGATATGGAAGAGATGGGAGGGAAGTGAGAGATATGGAAGAGATGGGAGGGAAGTGAGAGATATGGAAGAGATGGGAGGGAAAGTGACAATTTTGATGGAGATATTTTTTTTCTTTCTGGTCAGACTTATACTCTTCTACGTTGTTCTACCTCTTCCTGTTTGTCTGTCTCTCCCTCCTCTCCTTTCTCTCCCTCCTTCC
>CAUDMG010001635.1:4210000-4237500 GCA_958450375.1 Homarus gammarus | reverse complement strand
AAGTAACACAGACAACCTCCCTTCCCACATTTCAAGTAGCACAGACAACCTCCCTTCCCACATTTCAAGTAGCACAGACAACCTCCCTTCCCACATTTCAAGTAACACAGATACTCTCCCTTCCCATCCTTCAAGTAACACAGACAACCTCCCTTCCCAGATGATATAGTGGAAGAGATCACAGACCTTGTTCCTCCTCCTCTCTACTCCTGTTCCAACACCTCCTTTTCACCCTTTTCCTTCTCCTACTCTTCCTCTTCCTTCATCTCCTCATCCACCCCTTCCTTCTTTACCTTCTTCTACTCCTCCTCCTCATTATCCCCCCCTTCCTCCTCCTCCTCGCTGTAGCACCAGCAGCAGCACCTCCTCCTCCTCACAGTAGCACCAGCAGCACCTCCTCCTCCTCCTCACAGTAGCACCAGCAGCACCTCCTCCTCCTCCTCACAGTAGCACCAACAGCACCTCCTCCTCCTCCTCCTCCTCACAGTAGCACCAACAGCACCTCCTCCTCCTCCTCCTCACAGTAGCACCAACAGCACCTCCTCCCCCTCACAGTAGCACCAGCAGCACCTCCTCCTCCTCCTCCTCTCAGTAGCACCAACAGCACCTCCTCCTCCTCACAGTAGCACCAGCAGCACCTCCTCCTCCTCCTCTCAGTAGCACCAACAGCACCTCCTCCTCCTCACACTAGCACCAGCAGCACCTTCTCCTCCTCCTCCTCCTCTTCCTCACAGTAGCACCAGCAGCACCTCCTCCTCCTCCTCCTCACAGTAGCACCAACAGCACCTCCTCCTCCTCACAGTAGCACCAGCAGCACCTCCTCCTCCTCCTCCTCACAGTAGCACTACCAGCACCTCCTCCTCCTCTTCACAGTAGCACCAGAACTAAGGAGCTCATCTCTTCACTGTCAACATGTAAGCTTCATGACCGTACACTGGATTAGTTCCCTTTCTTGATGGCCTGGAAGAGGAGGGAAGGTGATGGGAGGGGTGTGGAAGGGTGGTGGGAGGGGTGAGGGAGGGTTAGGTGGAGGTGATGGGAGGGGTGATGGAAGGGGTGTGGGAGTGTGGTGGGAAGGTTAAGCGAAGGTGGTGGGAGGGGTGAGGGGTGGTGGTGGGAGGGTTAGTGTTGGAGGTGGTGGGAGGGTTAGTGTTGGAGGTGGAGGGAGGGTTAGTGTTGGAGGTGGAGGGAGGGTTTTTTCCAGAGAAAGGAGGGTGAAAGAAGATAAGAGGTGGGGGCAGGAAGTTATAATTCGTTAATTGAAGAAATTTAGGAGAGGGTAGGAGGCGGCGGGCTGACCGCCCTGCTGTAGGTTAGCTGAGCTAATGGTGTGTGAGGGTTGTGTCATGGGTTAGTTATTATCTGTCGGTACAGGCACTAGACAGCCTACCCTGTCCCATATATGGGTGTTTTAAGGGCCTTATTTCATATTCCGCCGACCCTACTGGCGGATGCTGGTCTGGGGAGGTTGCCTATTGCCTGGCCGTGTAGATCGGGGGTGGGAATGGTCATTTTGAGATTTGGTAACTTTTTGGGAACCATGTATGGTTGTTGTCGTTATCTGGTGGGAGTCTTTGAAGGAGTTTTTGCTCTGATCATTCTATCTTTTGCCAGAATCTGCTGGCCAGGGTGTGCAGCTGCTGGTTGATGGGTTTTATTCTCAGGTCTCTATGCATGCATTCTCGCTTCGCAAGCGAATGGACCCGGGTTCGATCCTCGGGCAGAAGTAGTGGATAGCCAGTGCAGTTGGCGAGTTGTCCAGTCTTATCGGACTATTCCTTAACACTGGGCCATGCAACTCGTTGACTTAGGGTTTGGTTTGTTGTGTTGGCGACAGCTTCTACACCTTAAATAAATTCACTCCTAGGTGGCCCTTGTACACGCTGGGCAACCATTATTATTTGTGTGTGTGTGTGTGGAGGTTGGTACACGTATGAGAGAAGAAAATACTCATCCCCAGTACACAGCTCAATAGGGGGCAGTGAAATTTTGCTCAAAGCTGCACTCTTCAGGCATTATTCCTTATACATATCTAAGACCCCATGCCAAATTTGAAGCTGATATGTCGAGGTTTAGTCTGCCGCATTTTCTACTGAAATTTTTAAATTTACCTACAGTACTAGCCAAACAGCCGCTGTGGCGGTGCAATGTTCTGTTCAGTGTTTATCAACTTTTTTTCATATCTCTTATTTCATTTAAGTTGTCTTGTTGCAGATGAGTATGGTGCTATGTCTATATTGATTATCAGCCTTTTCTCATTTCATTTCTCAATGTTGTGTTACTGTACTGTAATGTAGGGGAGACCTGGGTAAGTTGGCGCACTTGAAATGAGCTGCCTTTCCGCGCAGTTTTTTATCACTATGATGGTAAACCAAGTGGTCCTGAGCATTGGCGTGGTCCCATTGGAAAGCAGATCAAGGAGTCTTTGTCTGAGCTTCCAGTTGTCGCCTTCCAGCCAGTCAGTTTCCCTGATTTCCCTGTGTTTAATGATGAAGTGGAGAAAGATCTGTCCTGGGATCAGAAATACCTGTATAGGATTTGTAAAGGAGTTATCACAGGTGTTGTTGAAGATGACTTGGCTGCTATTGAGCCAGGTCCTCCCTGTGTGTCAAGGTGGAACACCTTATGGAGTAGAATCCTCAGGCTTTATGTAGCAACATCAAGACCCAGCGATGAGTTGAAAAGAATTGTCATTACAATAATAAAGTTCAGTGCTCCAATGTGGTTTTACATCAAGATACACCCTTACGTAACACACGGCTCAAGGAACGTATTCCAGTCCCTGCTATATATGAAACACCTGAATAGTGAGGAGGAGACGATAGTGAAGAAGGCTGTCCAGAGAAATGCATACTTCGCCCACACAGATCAACTTCTTCTTGGTATGTGTGCAGATGAGGACATGACTGTTAGAGAAAAAGCTGTCTCAATGATAAGAAAAATTAGAGAGGAGAATCAGCAAAAGGAAGAATGCACTGGCAGATCTGAAGAGGAGGAGGAAGATTCTGATGCTGCTGTTGACGAGAATTTGTTAAACTATACTGATGAGGAGGGTAAAGATGGAGATGGGAATGAGGATGTGCCTCCTGTAGTCAACGTGAGAAAGGTGGTGACTCCGAAACTAAAGTGGCAAGCAAAAAACTATCATTCCATGATTAACTGGAGGAATGAACTCAAGACTGAGCCTCCTTACATTGCTTCTCTGTCAAATCTACAGGTAATGACATTCTTGAGACACCATTAGTGGTGCCCAAGTGGCCAAACAGCACTCAGGCGGTCGAGAGAGGCATAAAAGTGATGACTGAAGCTTGCACTGAAGTGACGGGATACGAATCGAGAGATGGATATATTAGGCAAAGATTATTGTCTAGGAAAATGATGCCAAGGTCCCGCACAAAAAAGAATTTCAATATGAACTTGTAATGGTTTTCTATACGGTGTACCTGTAAAATAACATATGAATTAAATCGATGTCACCCATGTAAAATTTATCATTATCCTGGAAAACATTAAATGACACCTAATTTTTGGTATACACTAAAAGTTGACAAAAAGTCGTTCGCGATGCGGCAGGGTAAGTATGCATAAAATGGCATGAAATTTTGCACAGGTGTTTGTTACAGCCATACAAACGATGCCTGAAAAGTGCAGCCGGCAACTCAAATAAAAGTGTTTTTTCCCTGCCCCCTACAGCTCAATGCTCGCTCTCTCTCTCTCCTACAAGCGATACATAGCTCATGTTTACATATCTACCTAAAGGAGTGGAGACACTTTAAGAAGCCATTAAACAACAAAATACACATGAGACACAACGATAAACATCTCTGGTTAATTATAGACGAGAGAGATTCATGTTAAGCTCTTAAGGAATTCTCGCATTCAAGGGAATTATATATTGTATTCAAGGTCTTTAAATAATTGTACTCAAATAGGCGTCTTACTCAATGGTTTAAGATTTATTACACACACACACACACACACACACACACACACACACACACACACACACACACACCTGGAGGTTCAGCCCAGACATGATAGCAAATTAAGCGAAGGACAAATTGTTTAATCACTACTCTACCGGGAGCAGAGGCGTCCCTTAGTTTAACACGGTCTTATTTTAGCTCAACCTGTGCTAGATGAGAGGCATGTGTGAGCTGGGGTGACGGCCTCTCTCTCTCTCTCTCTCTCTCTCTCTCTCTCTATTGTTCTCTTTTGTTGTCCTCCGTGAGTCCTAAACCAGCCGCCTCCTTGTCCCCCAGTGCCAGTTAAAGTGCCACGTCTCAACACAATACCAGTGCCACTCGAACGTATACGTACGTCTCAGTGTCATAAAGATGCCTCTCTCTCTCTCCCTCTCTCTCTCCCTCTCTCTCTCTCTCCCCCCTCTCTCTCTCCACCCCCCCTCTCTCTCTCTCTCTCTCTCTCTCTGCAGTAAACCCGGCAGTCTTACCACGAGAGAAAGACTACTATTTCACTGCGACTATCTATCTCACTGTTTCTGTCTGTCTGTGTCTATTTCTGTCCGTCTCACTGACTGTCTGTCTGTCTGTCTGTGCCTTTTACCCTCCCACGACAGAGGTCAGAAGCCTCATATCTAGTCACAGGCTCCTTCCTTCCTTTCCCCTTCTATTCCATACCTTTCTCACTATTTCCTTTCTCTTTTCTCCCTCCCCTTATCCCCTATACTCACCCCCTTATCCACTGACCACTTCACCTCACCTCCCTTTCCCCTCTTCCCCTTCCCTCCTCCACCTCAACCCATCCCCACTTTCCCCTCCCCTCCTCTTACTATCACAAACTTTCCCCTTCCCTTCCTTCTCTCCGTCACTTCCTTTCCCTTTCTTGCTTTCATCCAATCCCCTCCCCTTATCCATCCCATCTCCCAATACACCCCACCCCTCCTCCACACCTCCCCATCCCATCTCCCCCACCACCACCCCTCCCATCTCCCCCCACCCCTCCCCCCACCACCCCGTCAACTCACCAGAGAAATTCCCCAGATTTGGTTGAGAAGATAAAATTGAAAGCATCAGATATTAGACGCTGGGATGTCATCTAGGCAGTTAATTGAGCACAAGTTAATGAGGTAGCGAGGAGGAGGAGGCTCGTTAATTAAAAATCTTCAAGTGGTAAGCGAGGAACGTCCAGCCCTGTACCACACATCTGAGAGCAAGATGAGAATTGATGGAGAAGGAGGAGGAGGAGGAGGAGGAAGAGGGGGAGGAAGAGGGGAAGGAAGAGGGGGAATAATAATAATAACAATAATAATAATAATAATAATAATAATAATAATGATGATGATGATGATGATGACTCACCTTCAGTCACAACACTATAAGGTCGATTCTCGCTTGATACTCCGACCTCATGACGATGGGTCAAGCCGGGGTCAACATAATCACTGAACGAAAAGAGGGGAGATGAGGGAGGGGAGGAGTGAGGGGACGAGGGAAAGGGGGGAGATGGAGGGGGGTGAGGGGAGTGGACGAGGGGGTAGGACGAGAGGAAAGAGACAAAGGGAAGGGGGGCGGGGTGAGAAAGGATGGGGAGGAGAGAGTGGACGAGGAGGAAGGGAGGGAGGGAGGGAGGGGAGTAGACGAGGAGGGAGGGAGGGAGGGAGGGAGAAGGTGAGTGGAAGAGGAGAAAGGACGAGGGGTGGGGAAGGGGTGGGGTGAGGGGATGAAATTAATAACGCTAAACACTTGACCACTGGGAGGAGGGGGTGGAGGGGGTAGGTGAAGGGGAGAGGGAGGGAGGGTAAGTTTTTAAAGCTAATTAGTGATCATTGGAGGTCAATTTCGTCATAATTAATTAGGATATTATGTCCATATTAGTTTTACCTCCACAAATTGGTGTGCCTGTGAGAGTGGACCACACCGAGGGGGGGGGGGGGGGGCGGGGTGATCCAAAAGTCCCTATGCACCTTGTTCCTTTTGACATACCCATATTTACCGTATGCCCAACAAGGTAAACAACACTATTCTTAAGTGTTACAGGTGCACAGGGACTTTTCGATCACCTTGTACATTATGGGAACTGAACGAACAAATTATTGATCCTTACCTAACTTAATCTAATCTAACCTTAACTTATTCTACTCTAACCTAATTTAATCTAACCAACTTAACTTAATCTAACCTAACCTCATCTGTTTGTTCACTTTTTCATGAAGGATATAATTCCTATCTTGTGTTATAAAATAAATAATAAAAAGACTGCAATAATGAAGGATAATTATTCATGTGAGATGAATTTACAGTGCGTGGTAATGGTGTTTTATCTTATTAGTATTACAGAGGTATTCTCGTCATTAATTTTGTCAGCAACTTTATTATTTTTTATCATAACAACAAAAATAATAATAATAATAATAATAATAATAATAATAATAATAATAATAATAAACTTCTCGTGAACTCAGGAGCAGAACACAACATCCTCTCTCTCCCTCCCTCATCTGTCATCGTTGTAGCAATGGTGTTTTTACTTCTGAATTTCTCCCCAAGTTTTCGCTTTTTCCAATACTCCCTTTCTCGGAAGTTTCCTTATTTTCATTTTCTTACACCACGGAAACTCCAGGAAGACCGCCGCTCGCCCCAGCACCACCGTCATGGAAACCTAACGTGGGTAGCGGCGAAAACTAATGGAGTTTATGAATAGTTGAGCCGAGTTGGAGTGTCTAGTTTGTGAATAATGTTTAACCTTTATAAATACACTAATTCATCACCAGGGGAAAATGTGTTTGTTTACAGTCTTGATACAGTGCCAACAGCTTTTCCCAGTGATGATGTTATAACTTAAATCTTTACTCTCAAAGGGTTAAACTATCATCTCCAAAGGGTTAAATCATCATCCTCAAAGGGTTAAACCATCGTTATCAAAGGGTTAAATTATCCTTCTGAAACGGTTAATTTATCCTCAAATGGCTTAAACCATCATCCTTAATTAGTTAAATCATAGTCCTTAAAGGTTAAACCTAGTTAAACCATCAACCTAAAAAGGTCTAAACTTTAAACCATCGTCATCAAGGAGTAAAACAAGCATCAGAAACTACAGGTAGACAATATCACTAATGAGTATCTGACAATACCCAGTAAGGAGCTGGGTACTCTGTTCTGTACTCTGGGCGATGGTTGGTACTCTGGGTGATGGGTGGTACTGGGTGATGGTTGGTACTCTGGGTGATGGTTGGTACTGGGTGATGGTTGGTACTCTGGGTGATGGGTGGTACTCTGGGTGATGGTTGGTACTGGGTGATGGTTGGTACTCTGGGTGATGGTTGGTACTGGGTGATGGGTGGTACTCTGGGTGATGGGTGGTACTGGGTGATGGTTGGTACTGGGTGATGGTTGGTACTGGGTGATGGTTGGTACTCTGGGTGATGGTTGGTACTCTGGGTGATGGTTGGTACTGGGTGATGGTTGGTACTGGGTGATGGTTGGTACTGGGTGATGGTTGGTACTCTGGGTGATGGTTGGTACTCTGGGTGATGGTTGGTACTGGGTGATGGTTGGTACTGGGTGATGGTTGGTACTGGGTGATGGTTGGTACTCTGGGTGATGGTTGGTACTGGGTGATGGGTGGTACTCTGGGTGATGGGTGGTACTGGGTGATGGGTGGTACTGGGTGATGGTTGGTACTCTGGGTGATGGGTGGTACTGGGTGATGGTTGGTACTGGGTGATGGTTGGTACTCTGGGTGATGGTTGGTACTGGGTGATGGGTGGTACTCTGGGTGATGGGTGGTACTGGGTGATGGGTGGTACTGGGTGATGGTTGGTACTGGGTGATGGTTGGTACTCTGGGTGATTGTTGGTACTCTGGGTGATGGTTGGTACTCTGGGTGATGGTTGGTACTGGGTGATGGTTGGTACTCTGGGTGATGGGTGGTACTCTGGGTGATGGTTGGTACTGGGTGATGGTTGGTACTGGGTGATGGTTGGTACTCTGGGTGATGGTTGGTACTGGGTGATGGTTGGTACTCTGGGTGATGGTTGGTACTCTGGGTGATGGTTGGTACTCTGGGTGATGGTTGGTACTCTGGGTGATGGTTGGTACTGGGTGATGGTTGGTACTGGGTGATGGTTGGTACTGGGTGATGGTTGGTACTGGGTGATGGGTGGTACTGGGTGATGGTTGGTACTGGGTGATGGTTGGTACTCTGGGTGATGGTTGGTACTCTGGGTGATGGTTGGTACTCTGGGTGATGGTTGGTACTGGGTGATGGGTGGTACTCTGGGTGATGGGTGGTACTGGGTGATGGGTGGTACTGGGTGATGGTTGGTACTGGGTGATGGTTGGTACTCTGGGTGATTGTTGGTACTCTGGGTGATGGTTGGTACTCTGGGTGATGGTTGGTACTGGGTGATGGTTGGTACTCTGGGTGATGGGTGGTACTCTGGGTGATGGTTGGTACTGGGTGATGGTTGGTACTGGGTGATGGTTGGTACTCTGGGTGATGGTTGGTACTCTGGGTGATGGTTGGTACTGGGTGATGGTTGGTACTGGGTGATGGTTGGTACAGGGTGATGGTTGGAACTGGGTGATGGTTGGTACTCTGGGTGATGGTTGGTACTCTGGGTGATGGTTGGTACTAGGTGATGGTTGGTACTCTGGGTGATGGTTGGTACTCTGGGTGATGGTTGGTACTGGGTGATGGTTGGTACTGGGTGATGGTTGGTACTCTGGGTGATGGTTGGTACTGGGTGATGGGTGGTACTCTGGGTGATGGGTGGTACTGGGTGATGGGTGGTACTGGGTGATGGTTGGTACTGGGTGATGGTTGGTACCTGGGTGATTGTTGTTACTCTGGGTGATGGTTGGTACTCTGGGTGATGGTTGGTACTGGGTGATGGTTGGTACTCTGGGTGATGGGTGGTACTCTGGGTGATGGTTGGTACTGGGTGATGGTTGGTACTGGGTGATGGTTGGTACTCTGGGTGATGGTTGGTACTGGGTGATGGTTGGTACTGGGTGATGGTTGGTACTCTGGGTGATGGTTGGTACTCTGGGTGATGGGTGGTACTCTGGGTGATGGTTGGTACTGGGTGATGGTTGGTACTGGGTGATGGTTGGTACTCTGGGTGATGGTTGGTACTCTGGGTGATGGTTGGTACAGGGTGATGGTTGGAACTGGGTGATGGTTGGTACTCTGGGTGATGGTTGGTACTCTGGGTGATGGTTGGTACTGGGTGATGGTTGGTACTGGGTGATGGTTGGTACAGGGTGATGGTTGGAACTGGGTGATGGTTGGTACTCTGGGTGATGGTTGGTACTCTGGGTGATGGTTGGTACTCTGGGTGATGGTTGGTACTCTGGGTGATGGTTGGTACTCTGGGTGATGGGTGGTACTCTGGGTGATGGTTGGTACTAGGTGATGGTTGGTACTCTGGGTGATGGTTGGTACTCTGGGTGATGGTTGGTACTGGGTGATGGTTGGTACTAGGTGATGGTTGGTACTCTGGGTGATGGGTGGTACTCTGGGTCATGGGTGGTACTCTGGGTGATGGGTGGTACTCTGGGTCATGGGTGGTACTGGGTGATGGTTGGTACTGGGTGATGGTTGGTACTCTGGGTGATGGGTGGTACTCTGGGTCATGGGTGGTACTGGGTGATGGTTGGTACTGGGTGATGGTTGGTACTGGGTGATGGTTGGTACTGGGTGATGGTTGGTACTCTGGGTGATGGTTGGTACTGGGTGATGGTTGGTACTCTGGGTGATGGTTGGTACTGGGTGATGGTTGGTACAGGGTGATGGTTGGAACTGGGTGATGGTTGGTACTCTGGGTGATGGTTGGTACTCTGGGTGATGGTTGGTACTGGGTGATGGTTGGTACTGGGTGATGGTTGGTACAGGGTGATGGTTGGAACTGGGTGATGGTTGGTACTCTGGGTGATGGTTGGTACTCTGGGTGATGGTTGGTACTAGGTGATGGTTGGTACTCTGGGTGATGGTTGGTACTCTGGGTGATGGTTGGTACTCTGGGTGATGGGTGGTACTCTGGGTGATGGTTGGTACTAGGTGATGGTTGGTACTCTGGGTGATGGTTGGTACTCTGGGTGATGGTTGGTACTGGGTGATGGTTGGTACTAGGTGATGGTTGGTACTCTGGGTGATGGGTGGTACTCTGGGTCATGGGTGGTACTCTGGGTGATGGGTGGTACTCTGGGTCATGGGTGGTACTGGGTGATGGTTGGTACTGGGTGATGGTTGGTACTCTGGGTGATGGGTGGTACTCTGGGTCATGGGTGGTACTCTGGGTGATGGGTGGTACTCTGGGTCATGGGTGGTACTGGGTGATGGTTGGTACTGGGTGATGGTTGGTACTCTGGGTGATGGGTGGTACTCTGGGAGGGGTTTGTGAGGATTATTTCGTCAGGTGACACTCGGTTGACACCTCGTATGTGTTTTGTATTGTTACTTCAATAATAATAATAATAATAATAATAATAATAATAATAATAAGAAGAAACAGCAACAACAACAACTAAAAACATAACAACCTTTCTGTCTCGCTATACTTATCGAAACCAAGACACCTGTACACCTATACACGAGACAGGTGAGTCGAATGAGCACAACAAACATAAGAGCACCATCATCCACTTGGCTAATTATCTACAAGTTAGTGAATAACGACCTTAAATGTGTGTGTGTGTGTGTGTGTGTGTGTGTGTGTGTGCGTGTGTGTACTGTACCCAGGATGGCGACCTGTGGTGTAATGGTTAGCATTCTCGCCTCGCAAACGAGTGGACCCGGGTTCGATCCCCGGGCAGGGTGAACCTATAGGTAAGTTTCTTTACGCCATTTGCCTCTGTCTACCCAACAGTAATTGGGAACCCGAATGGTAATCGATTTGCGGATCGTATTCCAGGGTAATGGTTAGACAGTGCAGTTGGCGAGTTGTCCGGTCTTCTCGGACTATTCCTTGACACTGGGTCATGAAGCTCCTTAACTCAGGGTGTGGTTGTTGTGTTGGTGACAGCTTCTACACCTTAAACAAATTCACGCCTAGGTGGCCCTAGGGCCGGCCATCCTCGTTACACGAGGGGCAACCATTATTTATATTATTTACTCATAAGACGAGAACACAAGATTCATAGGCGAGTGAGTCCAGGTGTGTTATTCTTTCAGGACCACAACACCAACAGAGACAGATGAAGGTGTAAGTGAAAAAAAATGTGTTGAAGCGAAACTACTCTGCGAAAATCGGGATCTTGACGTCATTCAATCTAAACTTACACGGGCCCAGCTCACACCTCCTACAAGAAGGACCTATGTTACTCATAGTCTTGGTTCGATCCCACCATCCAATCAGCACTTGGAAGACTTACACTCAGTGAGGACGAGTGTCTTGGCTTCACCGGAGCTACCATTAAGGTGTACCAATCATCTTGGATATACCTGATGCTCCCACCTCTTGGCTCCCTGCTGCTTGTCAACACGTGAATACTACAGCAATAACATTGTTTTCGTCTCGCCGCAACTGAAATTTTACCTAACTTAACCAAACCTACAGGTAACCAAATTTGTTTCACCTGATGATTCAACACCCTAATGTAACCTGGAAAGTTAGGTTAGGTTAGTGTTAGAGTGATTAATATTAAGGTAATAGTTTAACTGGGGTGCCAAATCTTCACGTGACCCCATATTTCCTCAATGTTGACAACCAAAATAACGACAAAAATAAATTACGACTCAACCATAATAAAATACGTCCTCTTACCTTTCCCTAATTAAGGTTAAAAACAAAAACAAATTAACCCTGCGACACCTGCTCTCGAATTCAGCCTCCCAATTCACCAACTACAAGTATGTGTTTTAACGTGTTCATGAGACTAACTCCCCGTTTTACCCCTCCCTTTTCCTCCCCCTCACCCACCCTCTCTCCTTCCCCTCACCCCCCCCCCCCCCCCAAACAGCCTCTTCATCAACACCCGGCGGTAAATCCACTTGAAAGGTGTATTTTTGTTTGGACTCGAGTAAATGGTAATGATGCACTTGACCTCGGCCATTATACACGTGCTGTACCTCTCACCCCATACCACACCGATAAACTACTACCACCACCACTGCTACTGACGCTACCACTACTACTACCACCACCACTACTACTACTACTACTACCACCACTACCACTTTATTTTTTTATATAGCCTCCAGCCTCCCCCAATAGCCACACCATCGCCACATTTTATTACCTTAAAATTAAATATCCTAATACATAAGAAGCTATCCTAGCTGTGTTGAGTTAGTTGAGCCGCAGATCTATGCGGCGTTCAGTGACAGTAGCCTCATAGTCAATATCTGCAACTGTTGTCGGCTTTGGGGCCGATTCTCTCGTTCCCCTGAGGCAAAGCAAAGCCGACCTAAGGAGACTACTACTACTGCTACCACTGCCACTACTACTACCACTGCCACTACTACTACCACTGCCACTATTACTACCACTGCCACTACAACTACTACTACCGCTGCCACTGCCACTACTACTACCACTGTCACTATCAGTACTACCACCACCTTCACTACCTCCACCAATACTACCACCACCTCCATCACTACCACCACCACCTCCATTACCACCACCTCTACCACTACTACCACCACCTCCATCACCACCTCCATTACCACCACCTCTACCACTATTACCACCACCTCCATCACTACCACCACCACCTCCATCATCGCCACCTCCATTACCACCCCCTCTACCACTACTACCACCACCTCCATCACTACCACCACCACTACCACCACCACCTTCACCACCACCTCCATCACTACTACCACCACCACTACTACCACCACCTTCACCACCACCTCCACCACTACTACCACCACCTTCATCACCACCACCTCCATCACTACTACCACCACCACTACTACCACCACCTTCACCACCACCTCCACCACTACTACCACCACCACTACTACCACCACCACTACTACCACCACCTTCACCACCACCTCCACCACTACTACCACCACCTTCATCACCACCACCTCCATTACTACCACCACCACCACTACTACCACCACCTTCATCACCACCACCTCCATCACTACTACCACCACCACTACTACCACCACCTTCACCACCACCTCCACCACTACTACCACCACCACTACTACCACCCACCACTACTACCACCACCACCTCCATTACTACCACCACCACCACTACTACCACCACCTTCATCACCACCACCTCCATCGCTACCACTACCACCACTACTACCACCACCTCTATCACCACTACCTCCATCACTACTACCACCACCACTACTACCACCACCTTCACCACCACCTCCACCACTACTACCACCACCACTACTACCACCCACCACTACTACCACCACCACCTCCATTACTACCACCACCACCACTACTACCACCACCTTCATCACCACCACCTCCATCGCTACCACTACCACCACTACTACCACCACCTCTATCACCACTACCTCCATCACTACTACCACCACCTCCATCACCACAAACACCACCTCCATTACTACCACCACCACCATTACTACCACCACCATCTCCATTACTACCACCACCACCACCACCACCACCACCACTACTACCACCACCTTCATCACCACCTCCATTACTACCACCACCACAACTACCACCACCAACACTAACACCACCGCCACCACTACTACCACCACCACCACTACTACCACTACTGCCACCACCACCACTACTGCCACCACCACCACTACTACCACCACCTTCACCACCACCACCACCTCCATTACTACTACCACCACCACCACTACTACCACCACCTTCACCACCACCACCACCTCCATTACTACTACCACCACCACCACTACTACCACCACCAACACTACCACCACAACCACTACTACTACCACCACCACCACCACCACCACCACTACTACCACCACTGAAGGTCAATTGCTACATTTAATTGTATCAACGATTTTATCGATTTTTAAAAAGGTTTTTTCTTCATTCTCTTTCCCTCCGTATATACTTCCTTCCCTTATTGTCATCCTCCCTCTCCTTCCTTCCTTTCCTTAGTTCCTGCATTCCTCTCTCTTCCTCCCTCTATCTCTCTCTTCCACCTCTTCTTCCCTCCTCACATCACCAATAATATATACCGTACTTACTACTTCTCTCCTTCTACCCCTATTTTCCCTCTCTCTTCCTCCCTCCCTCTCTCTCCCTCCCTCCCTCCCACACTCTCCCTCCCACTCTCCCTCCCTCCCACTCTCCCTCCCTCCCTCCCACTCTCCCTCCCTCCCACTCTCCTTCCCTCCCTCCATCCCATTCTATAACCACCATCTCCCTCAAGTGGCAGCCAAAGTTGAATCTGAATAGGCTTTTGAAGCGCCTTTTGTACGTGCCTGGAAAATCTTACTTTACCAACAAACTGATGAGAAATTCCCTGATTATTTTTTAGGAAGGTGATTATTTTTTTATGTTGACCATTCATCTTTATATCGTTAATTAAATGCAGATTATGTGGGTCTCTTTAATTAGATATACACTGTACTCATTAATACACTATCCTCAATAATACACTATACTCAATGATACACTGTACTCAATACGCTACACACCATAACACACTACTCAATAAGCTACACACTATAATACACTGTACTCAATACGGTACACACTATGATACACTGTACTCAGTAATACGCTACACACTATAATTCACTGAACTCAAAAATACACTGTACTCAATACGCTACACACTATAATACCCTGAACTCAATAATACACTGTACTCAATAATACACTGTGCTCAATATGTTACACACTATAATACACTGCACTCAATAATACTGTACTCAATAATACGCTACACACTATAATACACTGCACTCAATAATGCGATACACACTATAATACACTGTACTCAATAATGCTGTACTCAATAACATGCGACACACTATAATACACTTTACTCAATAATACTGTACTCAGTAACACGCGACACACTAAAATACATTGTACTCAATAATACACTACACACTATAATACACTGTACTCAATAATACGCTGTACACAATAATACTGTACTCAATAATACGGTACACACCATAATACACTGTACTCAATGCGCTACACACTATAATTTACTGTACTCATTACACAGTACACAATAATACACTGTACTCAATAATACACTACACACTATAATACACTGTACACAATAATACGCTGTACACAATAATACTGTACTCAATAATACGCTACACACCATAATACACTGTACTCAATGCGCTACACACTATATAATTTAATGTACTCAATGCGCTACACACTATAATTTAATGTACTCAATACACTGTACTCAATAATACACAATTCACAACAAAACACTAAAAAATGACTGCAACACTCACAAACACCAGCAGGCAGTAGTGTAACGACGACACTCAACCCGGAATTATTGTTTGTATTTCAGGGTCACACAAACACCTTTTCGCTGATTCACTCGTAAAACCTGGAGAAAGAATCGTGAATCTTAAAAATGAATCCAAGTTAAACCAAAAAATATAATCAAATTCCTTATATTTCACGACTATTTATCGATTTGTCGAATATTAGAGGAATTTTTGAACGAAGAGATGACACAATCGGAAGTTTGTTATGTAATAGCTGATTGCCTTTCGTAAATAAATGTGTCAAAGAAAATGAGACACGCGTTCAAAGATTTCATGGGGATACTATTGAAAATATTGAAGTCTGCCTTTTTTACCCTGGCCAACCTACAGTATTCATCGCAAAAATTTTCTTGTTGGCTGAAAAGGTAGAAATAATATATGCTCCAATGCCTCCTGTATAAATATCGAGAATATAAGTCGATGTTACCATTTTACAAATATATTCATACTCTGAGGCAGCCAGGTCGAGCGTGTGTGCTGGCAGGTATAATAGCCAATGGGTAGCGCACATAAATTTCGTTGAATTTCTTTCCAAATTTTGCGGAATGAAATTTTACCCATTCCGTGTGTTTATGTTTATAGGGATGCAATATTAACAAACTTATTGGGTAGTTTAGCCCTCAGCTTGGTGTGATATATGTGTGTGTGTGTGTGTGGACGGACGTGTGTGTGTGTGTGTGTGTGTGTGTGTGTGTGTGTGTGTGTGTGGACGGACGTGTGTGTTTGTGTATGTGTGTTTGTTATGTGTATACGTGTATGTATGTGAACATGTTTGTATACGTACTTGTGTGTATTAGTACGTGTTGTGTGTGTTATGTGTGTACCTGTGTGTGTATGGACTTGTTCTATATATATATATATATATATAATATATATATATATATATATATATATATATATATATATATATATATATATATATATATACCCTCGTATGTGTGTGTGTGTGTGTATTTGTACATGTGTGTAGGTGCTATATGTGTGTGTGCGTGTGCGGTGTATGTGTGTTTACGTATGTACGTTGTTCATGTGTTTCTAACGTGTTTTTAGGTATTATATGTATGTATGTATGTATGTATGTATGTATGTATGTATGTATGTATGTATCCTAGAGGGAGGTAGCAGCAGCAGACCGTGACGTAACACACTAGAAATAGCTCTCATAACCCGGGACAGAATAATTCCCATTACACAACCCGGGTATAGAATAATTCTTACTACACAGCGCCACCGAGAATAATCACCCCTTACCCCCCACACATGAAATAGACTTTAGTTGAAAATACAAATAAAATATCCCGAATGATAGATTATTTAGATGAATTATTAAACATATATTCCTTAAACAAAAGTAAAAATAATATAATCCTAGAAAACAAAAGTGGTCAACAAGAGCGATACAGTGGTAACAAATATTAATCACAGCGTCACAGTTATTGAGATGAGATTGGACGATAGGTAACATCAATCATAAAAGCCGTGTAAACAAAAGTATGTGCTATTAATACCCGCTACATACATACATACATACATACATACTGTACGTGCACATTGAAAATTAAGATTGATACGGACTGAAACAGGCTCCTCCTCCACCCCCTACCATGATAGATCCTCCCCCACCTCCCTACCATGATAGATCCTCCCTATCATGACAGATCCTCCCACACCCTCTACCGTGATAGATCCTCCCCCACCCCCTACCATGATAGATCCTCCCCCAACCCCTACCATGATAGATCCTCCCCCACCTCCCTACCGTGATAGATCCTCCCCCACCCCCTACCATGATAGATCCTGCCCTACCTCCCTACCATGATAGATCCTCCCCCACCTCACTACCATGATAGATCCTCCCCACCCCTACCATGATAGATCCTCCCCACCTCACTACCATGATAGATCCTCCCCATCTCCCTACCATGACAGATCCTCCCCCACCCCCTACCATGACAGATCCTCCCCATCCCTACCATGACAGATCCTCCCCCACCCCTACCATGACAGATCCTCCCCCACCTCCCTACCATGATAGATCCTCCCCCACCCCCTACCATGACAGATCCTCCCCCATCCCCTTACCATGACAGATCCTCCCCCACTCCCTACTATGATAGATCCTTCCCCACCCCCTACCGTGATAGATCCTCCCCCATCCCCTACCATGATAGATCCTCCCCCACCCCCTACCATGACAGATCCTCCCCCACCTCCCTACCATGATAGATCCTCCCCCACCCCTACCATGGTAGATCCTCCCCCACCTCACTACCATGATAGATCCTCCCCATCTCCCTACCATGACAGATCCTCCCCCATCCCCCTACCATGATAGATCCTCCCCCACCCCCTACCATGATAGATCCTCCCCCACCCCCTACCATGATAGATCCTCCCCACCATGACAGATCCTACCCAACCTCCCTACCATGATAGATCCTCCCCCACCCCCTACCGTGATAGATCCTCCCCCACCCCTACCATGATAGATCCTCCCCACCATGACAGATCCTCCCCAACCTCACCCACCATGACAGATCCTCCCCAACCTCCCTACCATGATAGATCCTCCCCCACCTCCCCACCATGATAGATCCTCCCCCACCTCACAACCATGATAGATCCTCCCCCACCCCCTACCGTGATAGATCCTCCCCCACTCCTACCATGACAGATCCTCTCCCACCTCCTACCGCGATAGATCCTCCCCCACCCCGCACCATGATAGATGCTCCCCGCTCCCCCCACCATGATAGATCCTCCCCCACTCCCTACTATGATAGATCCTCCCCCACCCCCTACCGTGATAGATCCTCCCCAACCTCCCTACCGTGATAGATCCTCCCCCACCCCGCACCATGATAGATCCTCCCCCGCCCCGCACCATGATAGATCCTCCCCACCCCCTACCGTGATAGATCCTCCCCCACCCCGCACCATGATAGATCCTCCCCACCCCCTACCGTGATAGATCCTCCCCCACCCCCTACCATGATAGATCCTGCCCCCCACCATGACAGATCCTCCCCCACCTCCCTACCATGATAGATCCTCCCCACTCCCTATGATAGATCCTCCCCCACCCCCTACCGTGATAGATCCTCCCCCACCTCCTATCGTGTTAGATCCTCCCCCACCCCTTACCATGATAGATCCTCCCCACCCCCTACCGTGATAGATCCTCCCCACTCCCTACCATGATAGATTCTCCCCGCTCCCCCCACCATGATAGATCCTCCCCCACCCCGCACCATGATAGATCCTCCCCACCATGACAGAATGATGAATATGGATGATATAAAAGAAGACACTGAGACAGACTCATCAATTGGAAAGGTCTTTATCATCAACGTCATCTGTGTGGTTATCAATTTCTTCTTCTCTTATCGTCTATTATCTCTATTCCATATTTATCAGGTTTGTTTATCGTCGTTTCTTTCTATTCGATGTTTTTATGTTTGGTTTGTCTTATTTTCATCTTGTTCCTTGCCTTTCTTCTTATTCTTCTTTAATTATTATAATCATTCTCTTCATACTCGTCTTCCCTTTCTCCTCTTCCTCCTTATTCTCCTCCTTACTCCTCCTTATTCTCCTCCTTCCTCCTTAATATTCTTCTTTTCCTCTCTTCTTCCATTACATTTCTTCCCTTCCTCATCCTTCTTAGTCTCTTACTCTTCCTCCTCTTCCTCTTTATTCCTATTTTTTCCCTTCTCTTACTCTTCTTCCTTACTCCTCTTCATCCTCCTTATTCTCCTTACTCCTCTTACTCTTCCTCTTCCACCATGTCTTATTCACCACACTCTCAGTCTCTCTATACGAAATTCGGATACATTTTTATTAATGTCACTTCTTTTATCAGTTTCTTTAATTAAGGTTGACATTCTCACAACCCTTAACCCCACCTCCTACCCCTCCCCACCTACCCCTACCCCCACCTTCTCCCCCTTCCCAACCTACACCTACCCCTCCCCACCCCCACCTCGTTCCTCTACCCCTACTTCCTCTTCCCCACCTACCGTTACACCCACCTCCTCCACACCTACCCTTATCCCCCTCCTCCCTACCTACCCCTACTCCCACCTCCTCATCCTCCCGATCCATCCCTACCTCCTCCACTACTATTACTACCACAACAAGTACCACCACCCATACCACTAATGCGTAACCATCACAACCATCACTACCACAAACACCATCATCACTATCAACACTACCACCACTATCATCACTTTCCACCACCACCACTAACATCATCATTTTCAACCACTATACCACCACTACCACCATCACTTCCTAACAGCCTACTACATTCAACACATATCGTGACCCTCCGAAAAGAAACACAAATATCGTCTACCACCACCCCCACCACCACCCCCACCACCATCACCACCCCTACCACCATCACCAACACCCCCACCACCAACACCCCCACCACTCCCCCCCACCACCACCCTCACCACCACCCCCACCCCCACCACCACCACTCCCATTACTGTCGTGTAGTAAGACAGAGGCAGGGAAAGATCTGGCCAGACACACACAACAGATCTCAGCATATTGCACCATGGGAAATTCCTGGTAAATGCTCTGTTGGGGTTTCGGAATTAGAATTGGATTTAGGATGGTGCAATAATTCTCTTTCACGCCTCGAGGACCCAGGGCACGAGAGCTTCTGAGGGGCGGCGCAGCAGACTTTTGTGTGTATTTTACGGTGGCGAGTTTTCTTCACCCTGTGGTGATCCTGGCCCGCTCCTGCTCTGGTGAGGCGGTGCGCGCACACACACACACACACACACACACACACACACACACACACACACACACACACACACACACACACATATATACAAAAAACAAAGACAATTTTGAACGAAACACAATAAAACGTTCGTTAAAAGATGAAAAAAAAAAGCAAAAATGTTAACAAAAACCGTTCTGACCTCACTAGGGGAAAGGTCACGGCAGGGTTAGCTCCGGAGGGATAATTATCAGATATGGCCAGAGCAAGGTGCGGTCTTGGGTATGAGAGTTTGGTGACCAAACTGGAGTGGTCCACTGAAGAATTGGCGAAGGTCAAGTTGGAGAACTTGAAATTAAGGGAAGAGCTGGCGATGTTAAAAGGAGAGGCTGGACGAGTAAAGCCAGTGGCTGACGAAAAATCAAGCGAGTGGAAAATTGTGAGTAGTGGGAAGACAAAGCTTTTGGTGAAGAAGCACACCAAGGATACGACAACAACGACAACAACAGCTAAGTGTACCAACCCGTTCAGTCCCTTGATAGACGAATTGGACGTTAGTACAGTCAGGGACAGGGATGACAAGGAAGGTATAAAAACTTTAATTGTTGGTGACTCACAGGTAAGGTACATGGACAGGGCCTTTTGTGGTAAAAACAAAAATAGGATGAGGGTGTGTTTGCCAGGAGCTGGGGTGGGGGATATAATTGACAGGATGGACAATATCTTGTCTGGTAATGGGAACAAACCCATTATCTGCCTCAGTGCAGGAGGCAATGATATTGGCCGGTGTAGGAGCGAGGAGCTTCTTGATAAGTTCAAGGCAGCCATAGATCGTATTAGGACTAAGGGAGGGATCCCTATCATATGCGGTGTCCTGCCTAGAAGGAGAGTTGGCAGTGAATGGTTGTCAAGGGCAGTTGGTGTTAACGACCGTCTTGACAGATATTGCAAGTCAATATCAGTCCCATTCATTGACAACTGGGACAACTTCTATGGCAGAAGGGACCTTTATGCTAGGGATGGGGTGCACCTGTCTAGGGATGGAGTAGCAACCCTGGCTGGGGCTCTAGAGGGGGCAGTTCAAAAGATATCGAAGTCTTTAAACTGCTAAGAGAACATAGGGGCACGGGGGTGGAGGAGACTGCAGTGGGAGCGGGTAAACAAGGCGAAAGATAACAGGGAAATAGTGTTAGGAATGATGACATAACTAAATTAGACAGGGAGTTTAAAACTAAACGCGGTAAGGGAAGGACTCAGAACACGACTAACTTAAATGTATATTACGCGAACAGTAGAAGTATGAGAAACAAAATGGATGATATTAGGGCCTTGGTATGTACAGAAGAAATCGATATAATTGCATTCACTGAAACATGGATCAACCTAGACACACGTGAATTACCAGTCGAATACCAAATTGCGGGTTACAAACTGTTCCATACCGATAGGCAGACCAGGAAAGGAGGCGGAGTAGCAATCTATGTTAGGGATAATCTGAAGTGTGAAATAAATAAGGAAATAAAAACTGAGAGGAATACAGAAACAATTTGGATAGAATTAAGCGACGGTCGGGAAAAATTAATCACAGGAGTAATATATAGACCCCCCAATCTTGACAGAGTCAATGAGCGACTTATCTGGGATGAAATGCGCAGGGCTTCCATACACAACAAAGTCTGTATAGTAGGCGACTTTAACCTTGGCCAAATAGATTGGACCGACCTTACGGGAAACTCAGAATCAGAGGATTTTCTCGAGACGATCCAGGACTGTTTCCTAAGTCAACATATAACCGAACCCACACGGGGTAATAATATATTGGATTTAGTTTTGTCAAACAGAAAAAACCTCATTAGCAATGTCGAGGTAGGGAACGAACTTGCAAACAGCGATCACAAAGAAATTCGATTCCAGTTAGATTTTCAGGGCAGACGTAAGGAAAATTCCACTAAAGTACCAGATTTCAGAAGGGCAAACTTTGACAGTTTAAAGAGGCAGCTAAGAGAGGGGGTGTCGCGCTTGGCCGTGAACCTGACAGATGACACCGACCTGATAACGAGATCTGAGATTGCCGAGTTCCACGACAATTTAAATAGTGAGTTACTTAATGCACAAAGGCAGAACATACCATACAAAAAACTCAGATCAAACAACAATGACCCTAAATGGATAAATAATTATTTAAAGAACATCATTGGCCAAAGGAAGGCTATAGGTAGAAGGATAAATCGTGGCGAAATTCACCTCCGGGACTATTATAGGGTATTGGCGAGTAGGGTTAAAACCGAGATAAGGAAAGCAAAGAGGAATAATGAGGTAAGGATAGCAAGGGAGGCAAAGACAAACCCCAAAGGATTCTACCAAATGTACCAAACTAAAACACGAGAAAAGATTGGACCAATACGGTCAGACTCCGGCGAGCTCACTGATAACGACGGAGAAATGAGCAATAATTTGAATAAATATTTTTCAACAGTTTTCACCAGCGAAAATTTAAACATGATACCCGAGGCACCGACTCTATTCAGAGATAGTGAAGAAAACAAATTAAGGGAGATAGTAGTGACTAGTAACGATGTTAGTAAGCAAATAGACAAACTAAAGCCTAATAAGTCACCTGGTCCCGATGAGATATTTGCCAGAGTATTAAAGGAATGTAAGGAAGAGCTTAGTATGCCCTTAGCAAAGTTGTTTAACCTGTCCTTAAAAACAGGTGTAGTACCAGAATCCTGGAGGATAGCGAATGTAATACCGATCTTCAAGAAGGGGGATAGATCACTATCCTCTAACTACCGCCCAATCAGTCTAACATCAATAGTAGGCAAATTACTGGAAGCAATCATTTCAAACTCTATTCGAAATCACCTGGAGAAGCACAGATTGATCAATGATTCCCAGCATGGCTTCACAAGCGGACGTTCTTGCCTAACTAATCTATTAACATTCTTTTCATCAGTTTTCGAATCAGTGGACGAGGGGCACAATTATGATGTGGTATATCTCGACTTTAGCAAAGCCTTCGACAGAGTACCCCACGAAAGACTAATTAGAAAGGTAGAAGCTCATGGCATCAAAGGTGACATCCTTAAATGGATTAGGGCGTGGTTACAGGACAGGAAACAGCGAGTGAGCATTAACGGCACTAAGTCCCATTGGAGCAACGTCACAAGTGGAGTTCCCCAAGGCTCAGTACTTGGACCATTATTGTTTATTATATACATAAACGACATAGATATCGGCATAGACAGCAACATAAGTAAATTTGCTGATGATACTAAAATAGGACGTGTTATCAAATCTGACGAGGACTCGGCAAAACTACAGGAGGATCTAAACAAATTTTTCGAATGGTCTGAAAAATGGCAGATGAAATTCAACATTGACAAATGTAAAGTACTCAGTATAGGGAATGTAAACAGGGAAACCAGATACCAGATGAACAACGATGCCATAGAGAAATCCGACTGCGAGAGAGATTTAGGAGTAATGATAAGTAGGAACCTTAAGCCAAGTAAACAATGTGTTTTTGCTCGTAACAAGGCTAATAAAGTACTTGGGTTCATACAAAGGAGTGTTAGTTACAAGACTAGCGAGGTCATCCTAAAACTGTATCTTGCTCTTGTGAGACCACACCTGGATTACGCAGTCCAGTTCTGGTCACCGTATTACAGAATGGATATAGAATCCTTGGAAAGAATCCAGAGGAGAATGACAAGACTAATCCCGGGTATCAGGAACCTTGAGTATAGAGACAGGTTAAAGCATCTTAATTTGCACTCCCTTGAGAGACGTAGAGCGAGGGGCGACCTGATAGAGGTGTATAAATGGAAGGCAGGGCTAAACAAAGGGGACATTACAAAGGTACTCAAATTATCCAACCAGGAGCGAACTCGTAACAATGGTTTTAAATTGGACAAATTTAGATTTAGGCGTGAAATAGGTAAACACTGGTTTGGAAACAGAGTAGTGGATGAATGGAACAAGTTACCAAATATCATCATTAACTCGAATACGCTGAATTGCTTCAAACATAGGTTGGATGCTCATATGAGCAATAGGGGTTGGGTGTAAACGGGACTGCCCAGTATGGGCCAATAGGCCCGCTGCAGTTTCCTCCATTCTTATGTTCTTATGTTCTTATGTGTTAATAATAAGTGCACGTGTGTGTGTAATAATGATAATAGTAATAATGATAATAATAATAATAATAATAATGTAATAACGAACGGTTTACTGAAAGCATGGCAGCCGGAAGGCTGAAAATATACAGTTACATAATTGGGGAATGGATCTCTTGATTGACAAATAATTTACAAGTAACATAAGTGATTCAAATATGATATATAATAACTAGGAGGAGAGAAGGTGTTTGTGTGTGTGTGTGTGTGTGTGTGTGTGTGTGTGTGTGTGTGTGTGTGTGTGTGTGTGTGTGTGGTGACATCTTGGGATAAGGAAAACGAAGAATTCCTCCACCGCACAACTTCTGTTAACAGGAGAATCAAAGGTTCCTCGACCACTTGAGAGTCAGGGAACACCTCCACATCCACAACCACAACCACAACCATTACACTGAGAACCTAACCTAACACATCCACAACTACAACACAATATTATACTGAAAACCACACCGTAACCTAACCTAGTAAAACCCGCAGCTACATTATACTGAGAACCTACCCTAACCTAACCACACCCAGACCTACATGATTACACCGAGATCGTAACGTAACGTAACCAAATCCCCACCAACATCATTATCCTGAAAGCCTAACCTAACCTGACCACACGTACACTATTCCACCGAGGACCCGAAATGAGGGCAGAAATTAACTCACATTCAACTGAGCACCAAATATATTTAGCCTCCGGTAAGCGGTGGTGGAGTGGTTATTAACTTCAGATGAGCCATTCATTACACCCAGGGTTCGAATCTCTCCTGAGACAGTGACCTGTGAATCATTACCACCAGGTGTGAGCTGCGCCTCGTGACCACAGCCATGGCGGGTGATCATAAAATTACTTCTTTTGTTGTTTACTTTTATTTTTTGTCTCTTTCTTGGCCAGACAGAGACAGAAATAACAGAATAAATGATAGAAATGAGAGAATAATAAAAACAACAAAAATAACACGATGTTACGTATGATGGAAAATACAGAATGGGAGAAAAGGGAATGAACGATAAAGGATGGGAAGAATGAAAGAAGGCAGAATGAACAATAGAGGATGGAAGAATGAAATAAAAGGGAAAGAACGATAAAGAATGGGAAGAATGAAAGAAAATGGAATGAACGACCTAAAAGGGAACGCCCATCAAAGTGTTTGGTCAGGTCATCGCCGAGCTGATGACCCTCTCTCACCCTTGACGACCTCGATAGGAAATCGATAAATGACTGGAGCAAACGACTGCATATTCCCGCTCAGGCCAGTGTGTGTGTGGGGGGGGGGGGAGGTATGTGTGTGTATAGGGGGAAGGTATGTGTGTGTGTGGGGGAGGGGGGAGGTATGTGTGTGTGTAGGGGGAAGGGACAGTATGTGTATAAAGGGGGAAGGGAGGTGTGTGTGTGTGTGTGTGTAAGGGGGTTATATTTGTGTGTGTGTAAAGGGAAGGGGCAGTGTGTGTGTGTGGGGGGAGGTATGTGTGTGTGTGGGGGGAGGTATGTGTGTGTGGGGGGGGAGGTATGTGTGTGTGTGGGGGGGAGGTATGTGTGTGGGGGGGAGGTATGTGTGTGGGGGGAGGTATGTGTGTGTGTGGGGGAGGTATGTGTGTGTGTGGGGGAGGTATGTGTGTGTGGGGGGGGGAGGTATGTGTGTGTGGGGGGAGGTATGTGTGTGTGTGGGGGGGAGGTATGTGTGTGTGTGGGGGGGGGAGGTATGTGTGTGTGTGTGGGGGGAGGTATGTGTGTGTGTGGGGGGGGAGGTATGTGTGTGTGTGGGGGGGGAGGTATGTGTGTGTGTGGGGGGGGGAGGTATGTGTGTGTATGGGGGGGAGGTATGTGTGTGTGGGGGGGGAGGTATGTGTGTGTGTGTAGGGGGAAGGGGCAGTATGTGTATAAAGGGGGAAGGGAGGTGTGTGTGTGTGTGTGTGTGTGTGTGTGTGTGTGTGTGTGTGTGTGTGTGTAAAGGGGTATATGTGTGTGTAGGGGGAAGGGACAGTATGTGTATAAAGGGGGGAGGGAGGTGTGTGTGTGTGTGTAAGGGGGTTATATTTGTGTGTGTAAAGGGAAGGGGCAGTGTGTGTGTGTGTGTGTAAGGGGAAGGAGCAGTTTGTGTGTATAAAAGGGGAAGGGAGTATTTTTGCGTGTGCGTGTGTGTGTGTGTGTGTGTTTATTTCAGAGTTGTATGTGTTGGGAATATGTATTTGTGTGGGATGTGTGTATATGTGCGTTTATGTACGTATGTTTGTATATAAGTGTATTCCTGTATGCACTTGAGTGTATAGGTGGATTAATTATATACGTATATGTGTATATGAGAGAGTATTCCTGTGTGTGTCTGTGTGTGTGTATGACTGTGTGTGTCTGTGTGTGTGTATGACTGCATGAAACCCTCAAAACTCCCTAACAACGCCCAGAAAGACAGATAATTAAGTGAGGTTCAATAAGCAATCAGCACAGGTATAAAGTGAAGTATATAAAGCACAGGTACGGTAATTAATTCTCAGATGATGACAGTTTGAGTACAGGTTAAGGTGTAAAGGTGTAGGTATAGTGATAACAGAGAGAGAGAGAGAGAGAGAGAGAGAGAGAGAGAGAGAGAGAGAGAGAGAGAGAGAGAGAGAGTACTATGTTTCTCCTATTCACTAAAACAAGAACTTTTAACCACATCTTCCCCCTCTTCAATGTTTTTATTCTCAATGTCTCAATATATCAGACAAAAGACACGTACACGACAACACACACACACACTACCAAATAACAGTGACACAGGGGCGATATCTGTGTAACGTTGATGGTATGTGCGATATGATACGACTGTGTAACGTAACGTATACTCTTGTATCGAGGGAAACGGTGAAGGATGGGACGAAAGCTGGTGTTTATGTTGTCTCCTGTGGCAATACGGTGCACGGTACACATGCTAACACGCGCACATACATACAGTACATACATAATGGTTGCCCCTCGTGTACAAGGATGGCCGGTCCTAGGGCCACCTAGGCGTGAATTTGTTTTAGGTGTAGAAGCTGTCGCCAACACAACAACCATACCCTGAGTTAACGAGTTTCAAGACCCAGTGTCAAGGAACAGTCCGAGGAGACCGGACAACTCGCCAACTGCACTGGCTAACCATTACCCCGGAACACGATCCGCAAATCGAT
>CAUDMG010001635.1:4180000-4207500 GCA_958450375.1 Homarus gammarus | reverse complement strand
GGATGAGGATAAGGAAGAGGAAGAGGAAGATGATGATGATGAGGAGGAGGAGGATGAGGAGGAGGATGAGAAGGAGGAGGAAGAGCAGGAGGAGGAGGAGGAGCAAGAGGAAGAGGAAGAGGAAGAGGAGGAGGATAAGGAGGAGGAGGAGGAGGAGGATGAGGAGGATGAGGAGGTGGAGGAGGAGGGGGAGGAGGTAATGGTTTCTCTTGGTTGTTTTGTGTCAGCTGGATGAACTGTATTATAAAGAAAGGAAAATTTGTCTCTCTAGATTTGTACTGTACGTTGTCCACACACACACATGTCTACGCTTGCACACACACACACACATGCCTACACATACACGCATACACATGCCTACGCACACAAACACACACACATGCCCACACACACCTACACAAACACCTACCAGCCTCGTGTTTTATCAGTATGCTGGATAGTTTGGGACGTTTCAAATGTTTTAACATTTGTTGGTATATTTGCATTTTGAAATGCGTTGTGTATATATATATATATATATGGTGTGTGTGTGTGTGTGTGTGTGTGTGTGTGTGTGTGTGTGAATATCTCTCTCTCTCTCTCTCTCATAATTCAACATAAAGTTATTCCATCAGTGCCGGAATAATGAAAACGTTAATAATAAGGTAAAGCTGCCGTGCACCACCAGGTAAACCCTTGACTCACGTGTAGCATCTCGGTAATTGATCTACAGACGCATAATTTTGTGAGCATATATGATGAGCACTCTGACGCGCGCCCCACACACCTGTCACAGCCAGTGTATACAAAGACTCACCTGCTGAGGCCTCGAGCTGTTCCACTACACAGTATGGCTTTTGTGGCTCGATTATATACTGTGCAGCATGTCGTCTCGTGATTTTTATTTCCTTTATTGTTCTTCTTATTCTTATTATTAATATTATCATTTTTCTTGTTTATTATAATTTTCCTCTTCCCTCTCTTTCTCCTCCTTTAATTCCCTCCCTCCTCCTCTTAATCGTCCTCCACCCTTAACCTCCTCCACCTTTAATCTCCCTTCTCTGTTAACCCTCTTCTTCTTCTTAATCCTTCTCCACTTTTAACCCTCTCCTCTTAATCCTTCTCCACTTTTAACCCTCCTCCTCTTAATCCTTCTCCACTTTTAACCCTCCTCCTCTTAATCCTTCTCCACTTTTAACCCTCCTCCTCTTAATCCTTCTCCACTTTTAACCCTCTCCTCTTAATCCTTCTCCACTTTTAACCCTCCTCTTCTTAATCCTTCTCCACTTTTAACCCTCCTCCTGTTAATCCTTCTCCACTTTTAACCCTCCTCTTCTTAATCCTTCTCCACTTTTAACCCTCCTCCTCTTAATCCTTCTCCACTTTTAACCCTCCTCCTCTTAATCCTTCTCCACTTTTAACCCTCTCCTCTTAATCCTTCTCCACTTTTAACCCTCCTCTTCTTAATCCTTCTCCACTTTTAACCCTCCTCCTGTTAATCCTTCTCCACTTTTAACCCTCCTCTTAATCCTTCTCCACTTTTAACCCTCCTCCTCTTAATCCTTCTCCACTTTTAACCCTCCTCTTAATCCTTCTCCACTTTTAACCCTCCTCCTCTTAATCCTTCTCCACTTTTAACCCTCCTCCTCTTAATCCTTCTCCACTTTTAACCCTCTCCTCTTAATCCTTCTCCACTTTTAACCCTTTCCTCTTAATCCTTCTCCACTTTTAACCCTCCTCTTAATCCTTCTCCACTTTTAACCCTCCTCCTCTTAATCCTTCTCCACTTTTAACCCTCTCCTCTTAATCCTTCTCCACTTTTAACCCTTTCCTCTTAATCCTTCTCCACTTTTAACCCTCCTCTTAATCCTTCTCCACTTTTAACCCTCCTCCTCTTAATCCTTCTCCACTTTTAACCCTCCTCCTCTTAATCCTTCTCCACTTTTAACCCTCTCCTCTTAATCCTTCTCCACTTTTAACCCTTCCTCTTAATCCTTCTCCACTTTTAACCCTCCTCTTAATCCTTCTCCACTTTTAACCCTCTCCTCTTAATCCTTCTCCACTTTTAACCCTTTCCTCTTAATCCTTCTCCACTTTTAACCCTCCTCTTAATCCTTCTCCACTTTTAACCCTCTCCTCTTAATCCTTCTCCACTTTTAACCCTTTCCTCTTAATCCTTCTCCACTTTTAACCCTCCTCCTCTTAATCCTTCTCCACTTTTAACCCTCCTCTTAATCCTTCTCCACTTTTAACCCTCCTCCTCTTAATCCTTCTCCACTTTTAACCCTCCTCCTCTTAATCCTTCTCCACTTTTAACCCTCCTCTTAATCCTTCTCCACTTTTAACCCTCCTCTTAATCCTTCTCCACTTTTAACCCTCCTCCTCTTAATCCTTCTCCACTTTTAACCCTCCTCTTAATCCTTCTCCACTTTTAACCCTCCTCCTCTTAATCCTTCTCCACTTTTAACCCTCCTCCTCTTAATCCTTCTCCACTTTTAACCCTTTCCTCTTAATCCTTCTCCACTTTTAACCCTCCTCTTAATCCTTCTCCACTTTTAACCTCTCCTCATAATTCTTCTCCACTTTTAACCCTCCTCTTAATCCTTCTCCACTTTTAACCCTCCTCCTCTTAATCCTTCTCCACTTTTAACCCTTTCCTCTTAATCCTTCTCCACTTTTAACCCTCCTCTTAATCCTTCTCCACTTTTAACCCTCCTCTTAATCCTTCTCCACTTTTAACCCTCCTCTTAATCCTTCTCCACTTTTAACCCTCCTCCTCTTAATCCTTCTCCACTTTTAACCCTTTCCTCTTAATCCTTCTCCACTTTTAACCCTCCTCTTAATCCTTCTCCACTTTTAACCCTCCTCCTCTTAATCCTTCTCCACTTTTAACCCTCCTCCTCTTAATCCTTCTCCACTTTTAACCCTTTCCTCTTAATCCTTCTCCACTTTTAACCCTCCTCTTAATCCTTCTCCACTTTTAACCCTCCTCCTCTTAATCCTTCTCCACTTTTAACCCTCCTCTTAATCCTTCTCCACTTTTAACCCTCCTCCTCTTAATCCTTCTCCACTTTTAACCCTCCTCTTAATCCTTCTCCACTTTTAACCCTCCTCCTCTTAATCCTTCTCCACTTTTAACCCTCCTCTTAATCCTTCTCCACTTTTAACCCTCCTCCTCTTAATCCTTCTCCACTTTTAACCCTCCTCTTAATCCTTCTCCACTTTTAACCCTCTCCTCTTAATCCTTCTCCACTTTTAACCCTTTCCTCTTAATCCTTCTCCACTTTTAACCCTCCTCTTAATCCTTCTCCACTTTTAACCCTCCTCCTCTTAATCCTTCTCCACTTTTAACCCTCCTCTTCTTAATCCTTCTCCACTTTTAACCCTCCTCTTAATCCTTCTCCACTTTTAACCCTCCTCTTAATCCTTCTCCACTTTTAACCCTCCTCCTCTTAATCCTTCTCCACTTTTAACCCTCTCCTCTTAATCCTTCTCCACTTTTAACCCTCCTCTTAATCCTTCTCCACTTTTAACCCTCCTCTTAATCCTTCTCCACTTTTAACCCTCCTCCTCTTAATCCTTCTCCACTTTTAACCCTCTCCTCTTAATCCTTCTCCACTTTTAACCCTCCTCTTAATCCTTCTCCACTTTTAACCCTCCTCCTCTTAATCCTTCTCCACTTTTAACCCTCCTCCTCTTAATCCTTCTCCACTTTTAACCCTCCTCCTCTTAATCCTTCTCCACTTTTAACCCTCCTCCTCTTAATCCTTCTCCACTTTTAACCCTCTTCTTAATCCTTCTCCACTTTTAACCCTCCTCCTCTTAATCCTTCTCCACTTTTAACCCTCCTCTTCTTAATCCTTCTCCACTTTTAACCCTCCTCTTCTTAATCCTTCTCCACTTTTAACCCTCCTCTTAATCCTTCTCCACTTTTAACCCTCCTCTTCTTAATCCTTCTCTTTTAACCCTCCTCCTCTTAATCCTTCTCCACTTTTAACCCTCCTCCTCTTAATCCTTCTCCACTTTTAACCCTCCTCTTAATCCTTCTCCACTTTTAACCCTCTCCTCTTAATCCTTCTCCACTTTTAACCCTCCTCCTCTTAATCCTTCTCCACTTTTAACCCTCCTCTTAATCCTTCTCCACTTTTAACCCTCCTCTTAATCCTTCTCCACTTTTAACCCTTTCCTCTTAATCCTTCTCCACTTTTAACCCTCCTCTTAATCCTTCTCCACTTTTAACCCTCCTCCTCTTAATCCTTCTCCACTTTTAACCCTCCTCTTCTTAATCCTTCTCCACTTTTAACCCTCCTCTTCTTAATCCTTCTCCACTTTTAACCCTCCTCTTAATCCTTCTCCACTTTTAACCCTCCTCCTCTTAATCCTTCTCCACTTTTAACCCTCTCCTCTTAATCCTTCTCCACTTTTAACCCTCCTCTTAATCCTTCTCCACTTTTAACCCTCCTCTTAATCCTTCTCCACTTTTAACCCTCCTCCTCTTAATCCTTCTCCACTTTTAACCCTCTCCTCTTAATCCTTCTCCACTTTTAACCCTCTCCTCTTAATCCTTCTCCACTTTTAAGCCTCCTCCTCTTAATCCTTCTCCACTTTTAACCCTCCTCTTAATCCTTCTCCACTTTAACCCTCCTCTTAATCCTTCTCCACTTTTAACCCTCCTCTTAATCCTTCTCCACTTTTAACCCTCCTCCTCTTAATCCTTCTCTTTTAACCCTCCTCTTAATCCTTCTCTTTTAACCCTCCTCTTAATCCTTCTCTTTTAACCCTCCTCTTAATCCTTCTCTTTTAACCCTCCTCCTCTTAATCCTTCTCTTTTAACCCTCCTCCTCTAATCCTTCTCTTTTAACCCTCCTCTTAATCCTTCTCTTTTAACCCTCCTCCTCTTAATCCTTCTCTTTTAACCCTCCTCTTAATCCTTCTCCACTTTTAACCCTCCTCTTAATCCTTCTCCACTTTTAACCCTCCTCTCTAATCCTTCCATTTAACCCTCCTCTAATCCTTCTCTTTTAACCCTCCTCTTAATCCTTCTCTTTTAACCCTCCTCTTAATCCTTCTCTTTTAACCCTCCTCCTCTTAATCCTTCTCTTTTAACCCTCCTCTTAATCCTTCTCCACTTTTAACCCTCCTCTTAATCCTTCTCCACTTTTAACCCTCCTCTTCTTAATCCTTCTCCACTTTTAACCCTCCTCTTAATCCTTCTCCACTTTTAACCCTCCTCCTCTTAATCCTTCTCTTTTAACCCTCCTCTTAATCCTTCTCTTTTAACCCTCCTCCTTGGTACACAGTCATCGGGTAAAACTTCATCTTCATCAATTTCCCAAACAATTTCGTCGCAATTTGTCTCTTGCTGGCGGCCACTTCACTCCTCACCCCCTGGTCAGGAGTTAGCAGGGTGGACGGTCAGGAGTCAGCAGGGTGGACGGTCAGGAGTCAGCAGGGTGGACGATCAGGAGTCAGCAGGGTGGACGGTCAGGAGTCAGCAGGGTGGACGGTCAGGAGTCAGCAGGGTGGACGGTCAGGAGTCAGCAGGGAGGACGGTCAAGAGTCAGCATGGAGGACGGTCAGGAGTTAGCAGGGAGGACGGTCAAGAGTCAGCATGGAGGACGGTCAGGAGTCAGCAGGGAGGACGGTCAGGAGTCAGCAGGGAGGACGATCAAGAGTCAGCATGGAGGACGGTCAAGAGTCAGCAGGGTGGACAGTCAGGAGTCAGCAGGTTGGACGGTCAGGAGTCAGCAGGGTGGACGATCAGGAGTCAGCAGGGAGGACGGTCAGGAGTCAGCAGGGAGGACGATCAAGAGTCAGCATGGAGGACGGTCAGGAGTCAGCAGGGAGGACGGTCAGGAGTTAGCAGGGAGGACGGTCAGGAGTTAGCAGGGAGGACGGTCAAGAGTCAGCATGGAGGACGGTCAGGAGTCAGCAGGGAGGACGGTCAAGAGTCAGCAGGGAGGACGGTCAGGAGTTAGCAGGGAGGACGGTCAGGAGTCAGCAGGGAGGACGGTCAGGAGTCAGCATGGAGGACGGTCAGGAGTCAGCAGGGAGGACGGTCAGGAGTCAGCAGGGAGGACGATCAAGAGTCAGCATGGAGGACGGTCAGGAGTCAGCAGGGAGGACGGTCAGGAGTCAGCAGGGAGGACGATCAAGAGTCAGCATGGAGGACGGTCAAGAGTCAGCAGGGTGGACAGTCAGGAGTCAGCAGGTTGGACGGTCAGGAGTCAGCAGGGTGGACGATCAGGAGTCAGCAGGGTGGACGATCAGGAGTCAGCAGGGTGGACGATCAGGAGTCAGCAGGGTGGACGATCAGGAGTCAGCAGGGTGGACGGTCAGGAGTCAGCAGGGTGGACGGTCAGGAGTCAGCAGGGAGGACGACCAAGAGTCAGCATGGAGGACGGTCAAGAGTCAGCAGGGTGGACGGTCAGGAGTCAGCAGGGTGGACGATCAGGAGTCAGCAGGGAGGACGGTCAGGAGTCAGCAGGGAGGACGATCAAGAGTCAGCAGGGTGGACGATCAGGAGTCAGCAGGGTGGACGATCAGGAGTCAGCAGGGAGGACGATCAAGAGTCAGCATGGAGGACGGTCAAGAGTCAGCAGGGTGGACGATCAAGAGTCAGCAGGGTGGACGGTCAGGAGTCAGCAGGGTGGACGATCAAGAGTCAGCATGGAGGACGGTCAAGAGTCAGCAGGGTGGACGATCAGGAGTCAGCAGGGTGGACAGACAACATCCCATCATCAGTCAAACACAATCTCTCACTGGAAAAAAAAAAATCCCATTGCATAAAATCCCTCCCACTGTCACAAAAGTTCCTTGGGGTTGAAGTTCCATCGGACAAAAGTTCCAGGAGGACAATTTTCCCTGGGATAAAAGTTCTACGATACAATTTTCCCTCGAATAAAATTTTCCCGGATAATTTTCCACTGGGTAAATTTTCCATGGGACTAAATTCTCTATCTAAACCTTATCAAGGGTCAATGTATTCTATAGAGGCGAAACATAAACAACATACAACATAACAAAAGCCTTCGGTACACAACCACGCAACATGGCCGACCACATACAACATAACAAAAGCCTTCGGTACACAATCACGCAACATGGCCGACCACATAGAACATAACAAAAGCCTTCGGTACACAACCACGCAACATGGTCGACCACATACAACATAACTTCGGTACACAACCACGCAACATGGCCGACCACATACAACATAACTTCGGTACACAACCACGCAACATGGCCGACCACATACAACATAACTTCGGTGCACAATCACGCAACATGGCCGACCACATACAACATAACAAAAGCCTCCGGTACACAACCACGCAACATGGCCGACCACATACAACATAACAAAAGCCTTCGGTACACAATCACGCAACATGGCCGACCACATACAACATAACAAAAGCCTTCGGTACACAACCACGCAACATGGCCGACCACATACAACATAACAAAAGCCTCCGGTCCACAAACACGCAACATGGCCGACCACATACAACATAACAAAAGCCTCCGGTACATAAGAACATAAGAACATAAGAATGGAGGAAACTGCAGCGGGCCTATTGGCCCATACTGGGCAGTCCCGTTTACACCCAACCCCTATTGCTCATATGAGCATCCAACCTATGTTTGAAGCAATTCAGCGTATTCGAGTTAATGATGATATTTGGTAACTTGTTCCATTCATCCACTACTCTGTTTCCAAACCAGTGTTTACCTATTTCACGCCTAAATCTAAATTTGTCCAATTTAAAACCATTGTTACGAGTTCGCTCCTGGTTGGATAATTTGAGTACCTTTGTAATGTCCCCTTTGTTTAGCCCTGCCTTCCATTTATACACCTCTATCAGGTCGCCCCTCGCTCTACGTCTCTCAAGGGAGTGCAAATTAAGATGCTTTAACCTGTCTCTATACTCAAGGTTCCTGATACCCGGGATTAGTCTTGTCATTCTCCTCTGGATTCTTTCCAAGGATTCTATATCCATTCTGTAATACGGTGACCAGAACTGGACTGCGTAATCCAGGTGTGGTCTCACAAGAGCAAGATACAGTTTTAGGATGACCTCGCTAGTCTTGTAACTAACACTCCTTTGTATGAACCCAAGTACTTTATTAGCCTTGTTACGAGCAAAAACACATTGTTTACTTGGCTTAAGGTTCCTACTTATCATTACTCCTAAATCTCTCTCGCAGTCGGATTTCTCTATGGCATCGTTGTTCATCTGGTATCTGGTTTCCCTGTTTACATTCCCTATACTGAGTACTTTACATTTGTCAATGTTGAATTTCATCTGCCATTTTTCAGACCATTCGAAAAATTTGTTTAGATCCTCCTGTAGTTTTGCCGAGTCCTCGTCAGATTTGATAACACGTCCTATTTTAGTATCATCAGCAAATTTACTTATGTTGCTGTCTATGCCGATATCTATGTCGTTTATGTATATAATAAACAATAATGGTCCAAGTACTGAGCCTTGGGGAACTCCACTTGTGACGTTGCTCCAATGGGACTTAGTGCCGTTAATGCTCACTCGCTGTTTCCTGTCCTGTAACCACGCCCTAATCCATTTAAGGATGTCACCTTTGATGCCATGAGCTTCTACCTTTCTAATTAGTCTTTCGTGGGGTACTCTGTCGAAGGCTTTGCTAAAGTCGAGATATACCACATCATAATTGTGCCCCTCGTCCACTGATTCGAAAACTGATGAAAAGAATGTTAATAGATTAGTTAGGCAAGAACGTCCGCTTGTGAAGCCATGCTGGGAATCATTGATCAATCTGTGCTTCTCCAGGTGATTTCGAATAGAGTTTGAAATGATTGCTTCCAGTAATTTGCCTACTATTGATGTTAGACTGATTGGGCGGTAGTTAGAGGATAGTGATCTATCCCCCTTCTTGAAGATCGGTATTACATTCGCTATCCTCCAGGATTCTGGTACTACACCTGTTTTTAAGGACATGTTAAACAACTTTGCTAAGGGCATACTAAGCTCTTCCTTACATTCCTTTAATACTCTGGCAAATATCTCATCGGGACCAGGTGACTTATTAGGCTTTAGTTTGTCTATTTGCTTACTAACATCGTTACTAGTCACTACTATCTCACTTAATTTGTTTTCTTCACTATCTCTGAATAGAGTCGGTGCCTCGGGTATCATGTTTAAATTTTCGCTGGTGAAAACTGTTGAAAAATATTTATTCAAATTATTGCTCATTTCTCCGTCGTTATCAGTGAGCTCGCCGGAGTCTGACCGTATTGGTCCAATCTTTTCTCGTGTTTTAGTTTGGTACATTTGGTAGAATCCTTTGGGGTTTGTCTTTGCCTCCCTTGCTATCCTTACCTCATTATTCCTCTTTGCTTTCCTTATCTCGGTTTTAACCCTACTCGCCAATACCCTATAATAGTCCCGGAGGTGAATTTCGCCACGATTTATCCTTCTACCTATAGCCTTCCTTTGGCCAATGATGTTCTTTAAATAATTATTTATCCATTTAGGGTCATTGTTGTTTGATCTGAGTTTTTTGTATGGTATGTTCTGCCTTTGTGCATTAAGTAACTCACTATTTAAATTGTCGTGGAACTCGGCAATCTCAGATCTCGTTATCAGGTCGGTGTCATCTGTCAGGTTCACGGCCAAGCGCGACACCCCCTCTCTTAGCTGCCTCTTTAAACTGTCAAAGTTTGCCCTTCTGAAATCTGGTACTTTAGTGGAATTTTCCTTACGTCTGCCCTGAAAATCTAACTGGAATCGAATTTCTTTGTGATCGCTGTTTGCAAGTTCGTTCCCTACCTCGACATTGCTAATGAGGTTTTCTCTGTTTGACAAAACTAAATCCAATATATTATTACCCCGTGTGGGTTCGGTTATATGTTGACTTAGGAAACAGTCCTGGATCGTCTCGAGAAAATCCTCTGATTCTGAGTTTCCCGTAAGGTCGGTCCAATCTATTTGGCCAAGGTTAAAGTCGCCTACTATACAGACTTTGTTGTGTATGGAAGCCCTGCGCATTTCATCCCAGATAAGTCGCTCATTGACTCTGTCAAGATTGGGGGGTCTATATATTACTCCTGTGATTAATTTTTCCCGACCGTCGCTTAATTCTATCCAAATTGTTTCTGTATTCCTCTCAGTTTTTATTTCCTTATTTATTTCACACTTCAGATTATCCCTAACATAGATTGCTACTCCGCCTCCTTTCCTGGTCTGCCTATCGGTATGGAACAGTTTGTAACCCGCAATTTGGTATTCGACTGGTAATTCACGTGTGTCTAGGTTGATCCATGTTTCAGTGAATGCAATTATATCGATTTCTTCTGTACATACCAAGGCCCTAATATCATCCATTTTGTTTCTCATACTTCTACTGTTCGCGTAATATACATTTAAGTTAGTCGTGTTCTGAGTCCTTCCCTTACCGCGTTTAGTTTTAAACTCCCTGTCTAATTTAGTTATGTCATCATTCCTAACACTATTTCCCTGTAATCTTTCGCCTTGTTTACCCGCTCCCACTGCAGTCTCCTCCACCCCCGTGCCCCTATGTTCTCTTAGCAGTTTAAAGACTTCGATATCTTTTGAACTGCCCCCTCTAGAGCCCCAGCCAGGGTTGCTACTCCATCCCTAGACAGGTGCACCCCATCCCTAGCATAAAGGTCCCTTCTGCCATAGAAGTTGTCCCAGTTGTCAATGAATGGGACTGATATTGACTTGCAATATCTGTCAAGACGGTCGTTAACACCAACCGCCCTTGACAACCATTCACTGCCAACTCTCCTTCTAGGCAGGACACCGCATATGATAGGGATCCCTCCCTTAGTCCTAATACGATCTATGGCTGCCTTGAACTTATCAAGAAGCTCCTCGCTCCTACACCGGCCAATATCATTGCCTCCTGCACTGAGGCAGATAATGGGTTTGTTCCCATTACCAGACAAGATATTGTCCATCCTGTCAATTATATCCCCCACCCCAGCTCCTGGCAAACACACCCTCATCCTATTTTTGTTTTTACCACAAAAGGCCCTGTCCATGTACCTTACCTGTGAGTCACCAACAATTAAAGTTTTTATACCTTCCTTGTCATCCCTGTCCCTGACTGTACTAACGTCCAATTCGTCTATCAAGGGACTGAACGGGTTGGTACACTTAGCTGTTGTTGTCGTTGTTGTCGTATCCTTGGTGTGCTTCTTCACCAAAAGCTTTGTCTTCCCACTACTCACAATTTTCCACTCGCTTGATTTTTCGTCAGCCACTGGCTTTACTCGTCCAGCCTCTCCTTTTAACATCGCCAGCTCTTCCCTTAATTTCAAGTTCTCCAACTTGACCTTCGCCAATTCTTCAGTGGACCACTCCAGTTTGGTCACCAAACTCTCATACCCAAGACCGCACCTTGCTCTGGCCATATCTGATAATTATCCCTCCGGAGCTAACCCTGCCGTGACCTTTCCCCTAGTGAGGTCAGAACACAACTGAGTGAGGTCAGAACACAACTGAGTGAGGTCAGAACACAACTGAGTGAGGTCAGAACACAACTCAAAAGTGAGGTCAGAACACAACTGAGTGAGGTCAGAACACAACCACGCAACATGGCCGACCACATACAACATAACAAAAGCCTTCGGTACACAACCACGCAACATGGCCGACCACATAGAACATAACAAAAGCCTCCGGTACACAACCACGCAACATGGCCGACCACATACAACATAACAAAAGCCTTCGGTACACAACCACGCAACATGGCCGACCACATACAACATAACAAAAGTCTTCGGTACACAACCACGCAACATGGCCGACCACATACAACATAACAAAAGCCTTCGGTACACAACCACGCAACATGGCCGACCACATACAACATAACAAAAGCCTCCGGTACACAACCACGCAACATGGCCGACCACATACAACATAACAAAAGCCTCCGGTCCACAAACACGCAACATGGCCGACCACATACAACATAACTTCGGTACACAACCACGTAACATGGCCGACCACATACAACATAACTTCGGTACACAACCACGCAACATGGCCGACCACATACAACATAACAAAAGCCTCCGGTACACAACCACGCAACATGGCCGACCACATACAACATAACAAAAGCCTCCGGTACACAACCACGCAACATGGCCGACCACATACAACATAACTTCGGTACACAACCACGCAACATGGCCGACCACATACAACATAACAAAAGCCTCCGGTACACAACCACGGAACATGGCCGACCACATAGAACATAACAAAAGCCTCCGGTACACAACCACGCAACATGGCCGACCACATAGAACATAACAAAAGCCTCCGGTACACAACCACGCAACATGGCCGACCACATAGAACATAACAAAAGCCTCCGGTACACAAACACACGTTTTTTTTATCTTTTCCTCTTCTCTCTCTCTCTTCCTTTTCCATTGTTTTCTTCCTTCTCTCATTCCCATCATTCTTTCTCCTCCCCTGTGTCTTTATTGCTGTGTTGTTCTTCCTCTCTCCATCCATTCTCACTTCTGTTACATTTACTCCTCCCTTTCTCAATATTTCTCACTCCCTCTCTGTCACACTTTCTCACTCTCTCACCTCCCTATTCCATTCTGTCAATTCCTCTCCCTATTTCTGTTCTCACTCCCTCCCTTCTCTTTCTACCATATTCTCTCCCTCCCCTTTCTCTTTGTCCCTTTCCCATTTTCCCCTCCTCTCTCTCTCACTCCTCTCCCATTTCCTCTCTCTCTCCATCCCCTCTACCTCCTCCCACTTCCCTTCCATCAGTGAATGATCTACAGCCCAGTCATCAATATTCATCACATCATTTGGTAGTTTCTTGATGTGTCCGTTTCAGCCGCCCTCTCCCCTCTCCCTCTCCCTCACTCACTCCCCTCATCATTTTCCCTTCCCTCACTCCCTCCCCGTCTCGTTCCCCCCCTCATCTTCCCTCTCTTCCCCTCCCTCCCTCACTGTCTCTTCACCCCTAATCTTATACATTTCCCTTCCTTTCTTCCTCTTACTTCCCTCTTTCCTTCTCTCCCCCTTCCTTTCTTCCTCTTACCTCCCTTTTTCTCTCTCCTTCCTCCCTTCCCTCCCGTTCTTTATCTTGCCTCTCTCCCTCCCTCCCTACTGCCGATATTGGACTATTCTCTCTCACCATTATTCCCCCATTTATCAAGTGTCTACGTGTGCCTCACCTCACCTACTCCTGGATACAACCTTTGCTTTCCTGGTTCCTCCAATATGATTTTGGCGGATCACCTAAAGATTAGACACCCCAGCTTATTTCACCTGAAGATTAGACACCCCAGCTTATTTCACCTGAAGATTAGACACCCCAGCTTATTTCACCTGAAGATTAAACCAACCTAAAGATAACCTAATCTAACCTTACGCAAACTTATCTTAACCTGACCAAACCTATATTAACCTAACACTACCTAAAGCCACCCTATCTTAGCCTAACCCAACTTATACTAAGCTAACTTAATCTAACTTATATTAACCTAACCTACTTACATTAACCTAACCTAATCTATCTTAACCTAACCTATCCTAATGTATATTAACCTAAGCTAACGTTAACCTCATCCCCTCAAATAGTGTTAGGATGGTTAGTTAATCTTCAGGTGAAATAAGCTGGGTGTCTAATCTTCAGGTGAAATAAGCTGGGTGTCTAATCTTCAGGTGAAATAAGCTGGGGTGTCTAATCTTCAGGTGAAATAAGCTGGGGTGTCTAATCTTCAGGTGACCTTACAATTTTTTTAATATTATATTTCTTGATATAAAATGGTTTATATATTATCATGCACAGCCATTAAAGCTTTAACAAGGACACTCATGGCAGCTATTCCTTTGTCTTTACTTAATAATAGAGACGAGACGAAGATTTCTATATCACCTGTTGCTAATTAATGAGTGCCGTCACTAATTAATACCTATGACCAGGTGTGTTATTTTTGTACCTGATAATGTCATTTATACAGAGGAAAAAAATGTATACCTGTTTTAGTATTTTTTATTAATTATATAAATGAGGTAAATTCGGCTCATCTTAGTATCGTCAAAGGTCTTCATTATTTATCAGTCTTTTATTGCCTTAAGCACAAGTGGTTAATTATTATTTTTCACGGTATTTCCTTTAATGAAGTGTTTCTGTTATATCTATATACTGTAGTTGAGGAAATGAGTTAATACTACATAATTCATGATACTGAAATCCCACTGTAGCAGATAAAATACGGAAAAACTACAGCACTGTATAATACGACCGTAAACTACAGTCCTCATCAGCTGTGGCGACAAGAACAATTACACAGCAAAAGGTTTTAGAGAGACGACAAGTGACATCTTTTCCACTTCTTCCACCTTTCCACCCAACCCTTCCTTCCCCTCCACCCTTCCCTCCCCTTCATTCTTCCCACCCACCCCTTCCTTCCCCTCCACCCTTCCACCCACATCCTTCCCTCCCGACCATTCTTCCCACGCCTTCACCCTTCCTTCCCCTTCACCCTTCCTTCCCCTTCCCTATTCCCATGCTTCCCTCCCCCTGTTCCCCCTAACTCGCTTCCATCCCCCTTCTCCCCCAACTCAACCTCCACCCATCCTCTCCCTCCTCCCTGTTCCCCCTATCCCCCCCTCTCCCCTCCCCGATATTATCTATTCATATATCATCCATCCAGTCATTGCCGCCCTAGCTAATTCCATCATGCTAACTCCCTCTCCCCATCTCCTTCTCCCCACCTTATCCCTCCTTCCATCTCTCTCTCTCTCTCATCCCTTCCCCCTTTATCTCCCCTCCCTTTCTTTCCGCCTACCTACCTACCTTCTTCTTCTTCTTCCCTTTTCCCCTTTATCACTCCCATTACTTTACTTCATCACCCATCACTCACCATCACCCACCCATCTCCTACTTACACACACACACACACACACACACACACACACACACACACAAACACACACACACACACACACACACACCACATATCCGGATTCATTAATATTCATCAGGACGTTAGTAGTGTTTGTACGGAAGTCGTTGTCGGGGCCAGGAGCAATGAATCGGACGCGGCAGGACGGGGTCGGGAGGGGGAGGTTGTTGGGGTGGGGAGGGGGGAGGTTGTGGGAGTGGGAAGGGGGAGGTTGTTGGGGTGGGGAGGGGGGAGGTTGTGGAGGTGGGGAGGAGGGAGGTTGTGGGGGATCGGGAGGGGGAGGTTGTGGGGAGGGGGGAGGTTGTAGGGGGTCGGGAGGGGGAGGTTGTTGGGGTGGGGATGGGGGAGGTTGTGGGGGGGTCGGGAGTGGGGGAGTTGTGGGGGGGTCGGGTGGGGGAGGGTTGGGGAGTCGGGTGGGGGAGGGTTGTGGGGACTAGGGAGGGTGTTTGTTTATAATCGTCAGCTGACACAAAATCTTCAAATGTCAGAGTATACTGTGTGTGTGTGTGTGTGTGTGTGTGTGTGTATATGTGTGTGTGTGTGTGTGTGTGTGTGTGTGTGTATATGTGTGTATCCTGACCAAAACTACAAAAATACAATAAAATACAAAAAGTATACACTACAGCATACATTAGAAACAACACACCCGAGAATACCAATAAAATACACCGATACACGTATTCTATCGCAGTAACCTCCTATATTATCAATACACTCCCCAACATTACGAAATACAACAGATACAGTAACTTCAATAATTAAATGCAATAACTACCATGAACTACAAAAAAAACAGACCAGAATACAGTAAAATGTGTGTCACCTAGTTTAAATTGGCAATATCATTTACTGTAATTGTATTTTGGTTGTATTACAGGTTTATGCAATAATACAATCCAAGTAAAAATTCATATGTGTGATTTTCCAATACAAACAGGTTATTGGATGTACCGATACACGTGACGCGTTAATTACAGGTGTTGTTTATGTTGTTGTTGTCTAACCTAACCTAACCTAACCTAACCTAACCTAACCTTCATCGCTCTCCTTCTCTCACTCTCACTTTCTCTTTCCTACCTCCCTCTACACCTCTTCCATTACTTCATCCCTCCCACTCCTTCCATTTCCCTCACCCCACTCCTCCCATTCCCCTCACCAATCCCACTCCCCTTATCCCACCCAATTCCCTCACTCCCCTCATCCCCTTCCCCTTACTCCACACGCCCACTCCCCCCCACCATAAACTTAATTTAACTCTCCCAGGTAAGAGTTTCAAGTCTGTGGCCCAATTGCTTCTTCGACCCCTCCTCTCTCTCACCTGTTACACCTTATAAGAAGTTTTAATTTTAATTCTTATCTTCGGGGGAAAAAAAAAAAGGAGTTTCATTTTAGACAGCGAGAGACTTGAAGTGTTTGAGGGAGACGCTGTTGAAAGTTTTACAAATGGAAAGTTTCAGGAAAGATGTAATTTGGCTTGTTTGCTGGTGTTTTCTACAGGTGTGTGTCGTTTATATCGGGTGTTTACAGGTGTGTGTCGTTTATATCGGGTGTTTACAGGTGTGTGTCGTTATATCGGGTGTTTACAGGTATGTGTCGTTATATCGGGTGTTTACAGGTATGTGTCGTTATATCGGGTGTTTACAGGTATGTGTCGTTATATCGGGTGTTTACAGGTATGTGTCGTTTATATCGGGTGTTTACAGGTATGTGTCGTTATATCGGGTGTTTACAGGTGTGTGTCGTTATATCGGGTGTTTACAGGTATGTGTAGTCCAGGCTGCTGATCTAACTTTCTCCCTCATTTACACACAATTGCAGGGTCTCAATTGTTTCTCTTACTATTGACAACACAACATACATATATTGTTCCTCACTTTTTATTTTTTTTATTTTTGCATTTCATTATGGTTCTTTATTATTTTTATTATTATTGTTATTAATATTATTTTATTTTGCATTTTGTATTTTGCATTATAAATTTTATTTAATATGAATTATTATTATTATTATTATTATTATTATTATTATTATTATTATTACCCCCCCCAGGCCCTGATGTGGGTGGGCTAATCCAGGTATGTGACGTTATATCGGGTGTTTACAGGGAGGGAAGGGGTGGAGGGGGAAAGGGTGTAAGGAGGGAGAAAAGGGGATGGGGAGAGGGAAGGATAGGGAGGGAGGGAGGACCTATTCCTTAGTCTACCCATTAACGCTATTTAACCTCCCCCCCCACCACTATGCATTCTTCGGGTTATAACAAGGAACTTTCTGACCCACTAATGTCAACAGAAACTTTGGAACTTTTCAAGGAAGAGAAAGGAAACGTGAAGCTGTTGGGGAGAAAGTTTTAGGATTGATGACCTTACTCTCCCCACCTCTGTCAACCTTACTCTCCCCACCTCTGTCAACCTTACTCTTCCCACCTCTGTCTGCCAACCTTACTCTCCCCGCCTGTCTGCCAACCTTACTCTCCCCATCTGTGTCTGCCAACCTTACTCTCCCCACCTGTGTCTGCCAACCTTACTCTCCCCACCTGTGTCTGCCAACCTTACTCTCCCCACCTGTCTGCCAACCTTACTCTCCCCACCTGTGTCTGCCAACCTTACTCTCCCCACCTGTGTCTGCCAACCTTACTCTCCCCACCTGTGTCTGCCAACCTTACTCTCCCCACCTGTCTGCCAACCTTACTCTCCCCACCTGTGTCTGCCAACCTTACTCTCCCCATCTGTGTCTGCCAACCTTACTCTCCCCACCTGTGTCTGCCACCCTTACTCTCCCCACCTGTGTCTGCCAACCTTACTCTCCCCACCTGTCTGCCAACCTTACTCTCCCTACCTGTCAACCTTACTCTCCCCACCTGTCTGCCAACCTTACTCTCCCCACCTGTCTGCCAACCTTACTCTCCCCACCTGTGTCTGCCAACCTTACTCTCCCCACCTGTCTGCCAACCTTACTCTCCCCACCTCTGTCTGCCAACCTTACTCTCCCCACCTGTGTCTGCCAACCTTACTCTCCCCACCTCTGTCTGCCAAACCTTCTCTCCTTCCTCCCTCTCACAGTTCCTCTCCCCTCAGTCCCTAGCGACCTGTTGCTACTAGTGGCTCTCTCCCTTCTGAATAGGGGGAGAGGAGGAAGGAAGGGGAAGAAGAGGGGAAGGAAAGGGAAGGAGCGGGGAAGGAAAGGGAAGGGGAGGGGAAGATAGGTAGAGAGGTAGCGAAAGGCAGCAAACACTAGATCTCTCTCTCTCTCTCTCTCTCTCATCCAATTCTCCATTTCTCATGTTATTCTCTTCTACATTTTACTATTTTCTCTCACCTCTCCACCAATCATCATGCTTCCTCACCTCCCCAAACATTCAATTTCCAGAAATTCCTCAAAATATTAGACACACTAATTCTACCTGGGAGGTTAGGTTAGGTTAGGTTTAGTTAGCATATGTTAGCGGTAGGTTAGGTTAGGTTAGGTTAGGTTTAGTTAGCATATGTTAGCGGTAGGTTAGGTTAGGTTTAGTTAGCATATGTTAGCGGTAGGTTAGGTTAGGTCAGGTTTAGTTAGCATATGTTAGCGGTAGGTTAGGTTAGGTCAGGTTTAGTTAGCATATGTTAGCGGTAGGTTAGGTTAGGTCAGGTTTAGTTAGCATATGTTAGCGGTAGGTTAGGTTAGGTTAGGTTAGGTTTAGTTAGCATATGTTAGCGGTAGGTTAGGCTAGGTTAGGTTAGGTTTAGTTAGCATATGTTAGCGGTAGGTTAGGTTAGGTTAGGTTTAGTTAGCATATGTTAGCGGTAGGTTAGGTTAGGTTTAGTTAGCATATGTTAGCGGTAGGTTAGGTTAGGTCAGGTTTAGTTAGCATATGTTAGCGGTAGGTTAGGTTAGGTCAGGTTTAGTTAGCATATGTTAGCGGTAGGTTAGGTTAGGTCAGGTTTAGTTAGCATATGTTAGCGGTAGGTTAGGTTAGGTCAGGTTTAGTTAGCATATGTTAGCGGTAGGTTAGGTTAGGTCAGGTTTAGTTAGCATATGTTAGCGGTAGGTTAGGTTAGGTTAGGTTTAGTTAGCATATGTTAGCGGTAGGTTAGGTTAGGTCAGGTTTAGTTAGCATATGTTAGCGGTAGGTTAGGTTAGGTCAGGTTTAGTTAGCATATGTTAGCGGTAGGTTAGGTTAGGTTAGGTCAGGTTTAGTTAGCATATGTTAGCGGTAGGTTAGGTTAGGTTAGGTTTAGTTAGCATATGTTAGCGGTAGGTTAGGTTAGGTTAGGTTAGGTTAGGTTAGGTTAGCGGCAGGTTAGGTTAGGTTAGGATACGCTAGCGGCAGGTTAGGTTAGGTTAGGATATGTTAGCGGTAGGTTGGGTTAGGTTAGGATACGTCACCGGTAGGTTAGGTTAGGTTAGGATACGTCACCGGTAGGTTAGGTTAGGTTAGGATACGTTAGCGGTAGGTTAGGTTAGGTTATTCTTCGGGTGATCTTGTTGTGTACAGGCTGCAGTCGACCGTCTCCCCTCGTCCACCACAGGATAACCCTCTCACAGTGGACTTCCCTCTGGACCTTCTCCCCTCTCACAAAAGATTCTCTCCCCTCTCTTAACTACGACTCTCCCCTCTCTCACACAGTAGTCTTCCCCCTCTCACATAAGAATATCTCCCCCCTCTCACGTAATACTCTATACTCCCCCCTCTCACGTAATACTCTATACTCCCCCCTCTCACGTAATACTCTATACTCCCCCTCTCACGTAATACTCTATACTCCCCTCTCTCACGTAATACTCTATACTCCCCCCTCTCACGTAATACTCTATACTCCCCACTCTCACGTAATACTCTATACTCCCCACTCTCACGTAATACTCTATACTCCCCACTCTCACGTAATACTCTATTCTCCCCCCTCTCACATAGGACTGTCCCCTCTACCTCAGACACCCAAGGTACGGTTTTTACCTCTTCTTCCCGAGCATCAAAGTCCTCACGTCTCTATTGACAAGTTCCTTCACCCAGGAGACTTTTGGCCACCGTCAGCCCTTCTTCACCCTGGAGACCTTCCTGCGGAGATCTCTTCCTTGTGGGTCCTTTCTCTTCCTTGTAGGACCTTTCTCTTCCTTGTAGGAACCTTCTCTTCCTTGTAGGACCTTTCTCTTCCTTGTAGGACCTTTCTCTTCCTTGTAGGACCTTTCTCTTCTTTGTAGGACCTTTCTCGTCCTTGTAGGGCCTTTCTCTTCCTTGTAGGACCCTTCTCTTCCTTGTAGGACCTCTCTCTACCTTGTAGGACCCTTCTCTTCCTTGTAGGACCTCTCTCTACCTTGCAGGACCTTTCTCTTCCTTGTAGGACCTCTCTCTACCTTGCAGGACCTTTCTCTTCCTTGTAGGACCTCTCTCTACCTTGCAGGACCTTTCTCTTCCTTGTAGGACCTCTCTCTACCTTGCAGGACCTTTCTCTTCCTTGTAGGACCTCTCTCTACCTTGCAGGACCTTTCTCTTCCTTGTAGGACCTCTCTCTACCTTGTAGGACCCTTCTCTTCCTTGTAGGACCCCTCTCTACCTTGCAGGACCTTTCTTTTCCTTGTAGGACCTCTCTCTACCTTGTAGGACCCTTCTCTTCCTTGTAGGACCTCTCTCTACCTTGCAGGACCTTTCTTTTCCTTGTAGGACCTCTCTCTACCTTGCAGGACCTTTCTCTTCCTTGTAGGACCTCTCTCTACCTTACAGGACCTTTCTCTTCCTTGTAGGACCTCTCTCTACCTTGTAGGACCCTTCTCTTCCTTGTAGGACCCCTCTCTACCTTGCAGGACCTTTCTTTTCCTTGTAGGACCTCTCTCTACCTTGTAGGACCCTTCTCTTCCTTGTAGGACCTCTCTCTACCTTGCAGGACCTTTCTTTTCCTTGTAGGACCTCTCTCTACCTTGTAGGACCTTTCTCTTCCTTGCAGGACCTCTCTCTACCTTGTAGGACCTTTCTCTTCCTTGTAGGACCTCTCTCTACCTTGTAGGACCTTTCTCTTCCTTCTTCACACAAAACTCTCTACGAATGTTATGCTCCAAGTGATACATTATTTCTTCCTCCTCCTCTTCCATACAGCATCCTCCTCCTCTTCCTCTTCCTGCACCTCTTCCAAATAGCCCCTCCTCCTCTTCTTCCAAATAGAAACCTCCTCTTCCTCTTCCATACAGCACCCTCTTCTTCCTCCTCCAGGAATAATTTCTTCCTCTCACCTACGACCCCAATTCACATCACTTTACGAATTCACGACTGTGTCTCGGGCTAGTAGTGTAGTGTGTGTGTCAAGGTCATCCTCGCCTCCCCCATCACTCCTCCCACATTCCCCACCTCCACCTCTCTTCACCTACTACACTTCCCTACCTCCCCGTCTCCCCACCTCCACACTTCCCACTTCCCCACCTTCACACTTCCCAATTCCCCACCTCCACACTTCCCACTTCTCCACCTTCACACTTCCCACTTCCCCACCTTCACACTTCCCACTTCCCCACCTTCACACTTCCCACTTCCCCACCTTCACACTTCCCCGCCTCCCCTCTTCCCCACCATCAATGTTTCATGCAAATCAAACTTTCAATGCTTTAATCTCTCCTCCGGCAGCGAATTCTTTTAAAATAACGCAATTATTTTTTTTGAAGGCGAGTTCTTTCAAAATGACGTACTTCTTTCTTTTTTTCCTAAAGATGAATTCTTTCAAAATGTCACTCTGAATGTTTTTTTACAAGTCGAATTCTTTCATAACGAAGCCTTTCTTTCAAACTATTCAGGTTGCTTTTAGTGTTTTGAGGAGTGTGTTCTCAGAATGGGAGCTAATTCCTTCGTTCCAAATATTTTCGTTATTTTTTCTCACTTTAAGTTCTTCCAGCGGCGAATTATCGAGTTAATGTTATTCTTCTGTTCCCAACACTCTCTCTCTCTCTCTCTCTCTCTGTCTAACTCTTTCTCTTCCTCTGTCTATCACTATCTGTGTATGTGTGTGTGTGTGTGTGTGTGTGTGTGTGTGTGTGTGTGTTTTCCTTAATTCATCACTAACCTTTACCCCTACAATAGGAAACACTTATCTATCTATCTAGCTTTCACTCACCTTTCCTCTCTCTCTCTCTCTCTCTCTCTCTCTCTCTCTCTCTCTCTCTCTCTCTCTCTCTCTCTCTCTCTCTCTCTCTCTCTCTCTCCACCCTCCCTAGGTGTCGTAGTGAGTGAGTGTCACCTTCATATTTAACTTGGGTTTTGCTGGGGGCAGGATGAGTCACTGTTGTGTGTGACGCTGTGACGGCCTTGTGTGTAACGCTGTAACGGCCTTGTGTGTGATGCTGTGACGGCCTTGTGTGTAATGCTGTGACGGCCTTGTGTGTAATGCTGTGATGTCCTTGTGTGTGATGCTGTGATGTCCTTGTGTGTGAAGCTGTGACGGCCTTGTGTGTGATGCTGTGACGGCCTTGTGTGTGAAGCTGTGACGGCCTTGTGTGTGATGCTGTGACGGCCTTGTGTGTGATGCTGTGACGGCCTTATGTGTGATGCTTTGACGGCCTTGTGTGTGAAGCTGTGACGGCCTTGTGTGTAACGCTGTGACGGCCTTGTGTGTAACGGTGTGACGGCCTTGTGTGTAACGCTGTGACGGCCTTGTGTGTGATGCTTTGACGGCCTTGTGTGTGATGCTTTGACGGCCTTGTGTGTGATGCTGTGACGGCCTTGTGTGTGATGCTGTGACGGCCTTGTGTGTGATGCTTTGACGGCCTTGTGTGTGATGCTGTGACGGCCTTGTGTGTGATGCTTTGACGGCCTTGTGTGTGATGCTGTGACGGCCTTGTGTGTGATGCTGTGACGGCCTTGTGTGTGATGCTGTGACGGCCTTATGTGTGAAGCTGTGACGGCCTTGTGTGTGAAGCTGTGACGGCCTTGTGTCTGATGCTGTGACGGCCTTTTGTCTGATGCTGTGACGGCCTTGTGTGTAACGCTGTGACGGCCTTATGTGTGAAGCTGTGACGGCCTTGTGTCTGATGCTGTGACAGGTAGATGAAGGAGAGTCCAGATGTTAGTGAAAAGAGGTAGTGATATCCCTGTTAGCCGGAACAATTGGTGCAAAGCACTTTAAGGTACGGCACTTCTGGGTACGGCAATTTTTTTTTCGGAATTTTCCAGAAACTGCATAATATTTCATCCTCATAATTTGCTCCCAGCCCCGGAGAAAAATCTAGAGAGCATTTCCAGAAATTTTCTCTGAATTTTCAGAAAATGTTTCCTATTTCAACCTCGGAAAATCGTTCCCAAACCCGGAATTGAGAAATTTTCCGGAAAATTTTAGAACAAATTTCAATTCCGGCTAATGGGGATATTAATGCATCACCGTATAAAGAAAGTGAGAGAGAGAGAGGTTAGGTTATGGCTTGTAATTAACAGATCACTTCCCAGTTTTTGCCATGTATAAATCAGTCACAAGAACTGAAAGGTCTACTGCGCAGACAACAAGTTCCTTTTCGAAAACAACTTAATCTTGTCTATGCCTCCGACAGCCCTAACATGAGCTGCTGCAGCTTCTCTTGCATCGTCAATGCTTGCTCTGATAAATGCTTCCCCCTCAAGACTAAGTCAGTAAAACCTGTATCTATCTCCAAGCCCTATATTACAAGTGAAATCAAGGCAATGATAATAGAAAAACAAACTTCAAAGGAAATTTGCAAAAAGACCCATAACTTTTGGTGATGCTTACCGAAGTATCAGAAATAGAGTAACTCAAGCAGTTAGAAATGTCAGGAGCAGCTATTATACAAATAAGCTCCAGTCAACAACAGGCAACAGTAAGAAAACCTGGAATAGCATCAATTCTGTTCAGAACATGAACACTCGACCTTTGCCCCCCCCCCCCCACTCAGCTTTTATGATAAATAATTCAGTTGTAACAGAACCCTCCCTCATTACCAACCACTTCAATGACTATTTTATCAATGTTGGCAAAAATCACCTTGAGGAATTTAGAGCCTACCTACAAAACAGACAGCAAAATGAGCTGTTCTTATCCCTTATCACAGCAGATGAATTAGTGACCATCATAAAAATGTCCAAAGATGCAACAGCAATCGACGACAATACTATACCAATGAGCATCATTAAGGAAGTTGGCCACTTATTACTACAAGTTCTCTTACACATTTGTAACTCCTCCTTCACTTGTGGTGTTTTTCCGGATAAACTGAAAATTGCTAATTTCACCCAGCCCCCAAAAATCTGGGGATAAAGGTGCTTTCAAGAATTACTGTCCTTTATCAGTCGAGAAGCTAGCCTGTAATAGACTAAATTCCTTCTGCAGTGTCAATAACATCCTTACAGACTCCCAGTTTGGATTTAAAGCTAGAAGGTCAACTGAGAGTGCTCTGCTATCCTTTACTAATGACATCTTAAACTTCTTTGATGACAGTCAGTTCACAGTCGGTATATTCCTGGACCTGTCTAAGGCCTTTGATGCTGTCGATCATACCATGCTCCTTTCCAAGCTTGAACATTACAGCGTTAGGGGCTCATCCCACAATTGTTTTACCTCATATCTGTCTAATAGGAAGCAGTATATCTGCTCCAATAATCACCAATCTGACTCCTCACCAATTTTGTATGGCGTCCCTCAAGGCTCCATTCTCGGTCCTGTACTGTTCTTGTTGTACATAAATGATATAGTCCACTCCAGCACACTCATAAAATACAACTTATTTGCAGACGATAGTAATCTCTGTGCGAGCAACTCAGACCTCCATTTCTTGATGAGAACTATGAACACTGAATTGACGAAAGACAGGATCTGAGTACTATGTAATAAACTGGCCTTAAATCTCGAAAAAACCCACTACACGATCTTCCATAGAAGGAAAACTTACCCCCAGATTTGGACCCCTGTACCTTGGTAATACAGAGATAATCTGCAGAGTGAAATAAATAAGTAAATAAAAACTGAACTGAATTCAGAAACAATTTGGATAGAATTAACAGATGGTAGGGAAAAATTAATCACAGGAGTTATACATAGACCTCCTAATCTTGATAGAATTAATGAGTGACTTATTTGGGATGAAATGCGCAGGGCTTCCAGACATAGCAAAGTCTGTATAGTAGCATGACTTTAACTTTAGTCAAATAGATTGGAGCGACCTTACAGGTAACTCAGAATCAGAGGATTTTCTTGAAACAGTTTAGGACTGTTTCTTAAGTCAACATATAGCTGTACCCATCCGGGGTAATAATATTAAATTAGACAAATTTAGATTTAGGCACGAAATAGGTAAACATTGGTTTGGAAATAGAGTAGTGTATGAATGGAACAAGTTACCAAACATCATCATTAACTCGAATATGCTGGATAGCTTCAAAATAGGTTGGATGGATATATGAGCAATAGGAGTTGGGTGTAAATGGAAATGTCCAGTATGGGTCAATTGGCCCGCTGCAGTTTTCTCCATTCTTATGTAATGTACAGTCCTCAAATGCGAACAACATACTAAATTCCTTGGGGCTATTGTCGATGAAAAACTTAGCTGGAGAAACCACATACAAGCCATTCACAGTAAAGTCAATAAACAGTGAGGTATCCTGTATCACACTCGACAGTCGCTCACTCTCACAGCAATGAAAGAAATCTATCATGATCTTGTTTACCAACACCTGATACACTGTCACACACTATGGAGGGCCTCTGGCTCTACAAAAACACAACCCCTGATTACTGCACAGAAGAGAGTTGTGCAGACAATGACCTACTTGAAAAAAACTGATCACACTAACGAACAATTTGCTAAATTGAAAAGGTTAAAATTCGAGGATATTAACACCTACTGCTGTGCCCTATTTATTTACAAATTTGCCAATCATTTGCTTGACAATAATTATTTCCAGTCCAGAAAAATCAGAGATACAACTTAAGACACCCAGAGCTACTACGACCACCCCCCCCCATGCGCTCCTCTCCTGGTGTGAGGGTGTGGAACAACTTACCCCCACCCATCCGACCAAAGACTACGCTCCCTTCCTTTAAATCATCTCTAAAACAAATATCTATTGTCTACGTATTAATATATTTTTGTAACACCTACTTTATATTCCTGCTTTTATTGTACCACCAAAACCGTTTTCTCATAAATTATCATGACGATAGATGGAAAGTAGCATTGTAATAAATATATTTGTCGACTAGACATGATACTGGCAGCCCTGTCCTCTTGTTCCACCTTAATACAACCCGTGTTGTACTGCTTCCCTCCCTTAACAAAGAATGTATATCAACTCCACTGTAAAGTATGTATATACTTACAATATAAATGTAAAAAATAAATAAATAAATAAATACGCATAACAAAGTGATAATCGTGGTAACATTCTGATATGTTCTTATTACCACCATGCTATTGTACTATTCCAGATGATACTAAATGTTACATAATACTTCCTTGAGATAAATGTATAGTATATATCAGGTGCCTACAAGAGAGCTCAGGTTCTCAACTGGCTCAGCCATGTTAATATTGTTATTATTATAAACTCTGTATCTGCGTTTTTTTGCCTCAATAAACTGTTTCAATATCAGTATCAGGTAAAATATGGTAGGTTAGATTATGGTGTTTAATCAATCATTAGGTGAAATGAGCAGGGGAGTCTATTCTTCAGGTGATCCCCCAAAAGGAACACAATAATATGATATCGCTTGTTAATGAACAGTGGACAATGTAATCGATCCAAAGGAAACTCCCTCTCATGTTCCCTTTACTCCACCCCCTACTCCTACAACTTTAATCCTCATCACACTTCTCCCTGTCCGTCTCTCTCTCTCTCTCTCTCTCTCTCTCTCTCTCTCTCTCTCTCCTCTCTCTCTCTCTCTCTCTCACTTTCCTGTCCTTTACTTCTCTCGACTTAGTTCTCTCTTCCCTTTGACCATCTTTTCTCTCTCCTGTGTTTATTCTGTCATTATTTAATCCTCCCCTCTCTCTCTCTCTCTCTGTTATCTTCACTTTGTTATTACTCCAAAACATTCTCCCTTTCTCTTATCCTTATTATCTTAACTTTGTCACTTCCCATCTTTCTTCTTTTAATTCCTTCTTCTTTTTCCTCCTCCTCTTCCTTGTTCCTTCTTCTCTCCCCTACTAATCCTTTTACCTTCCTTCTTCCCTCTTCCCATTCCTACTACCTCTTCTCTACTTCTTCTTCCTCCTCCCCTTCCCTCTTCCCCATACTCGTTCCACAAAACCCCGCTTAACCTTCTCTTTCTCTCCTCTCCCTTCTTCCCTCTTCACTACTTCCTCCTCCCCTCCCTCTTCTCCTCACGTCACCCCCTATCTTCCCTACATCCACCCTGCACCTCCCCGCCTAGTATTCCCCGCAGGCATTATAGTTTAAAACTCACTATGTGGGGGATGTCCATCATTCCTCATCTATTATGAAGTCTCTCTCTCTCTCTCTCTCTCTCTCTCTCTCTCTCTCTCTCTCTCTCTCTCTCTCTCTCTCTCTCTATTTATCTATCTATCTAACTATATCTATTTATATATCTATCTATCTTCATTCATCTACTATCATTCTTTCTGTCTGTCTGTCTGTGAC
>CAUDMG010001635.1:4135000-4172500 GCA_958450375.1 Homarus gammarus | reverse complement strand
TCATGTTATTTCAGTGGTTATGTATTTAATTTTTTACTTGTGCCATAAAACTACATATATAAATACGCTTACATACATAAATACATCCATACATACATTTACTGTATAATACCATATTACTATTATTATTATTATTATTATTATTATTATTATTATTATTATTATTATTATTATTGTCTCCCCTCTCTCCCTCTCTCCCTCCTTCAAAGTACAGTATGGAGACAGGTTAATTAATACCAAATGAGGTGGAGAGAGAGAGAGTGAGAGAGAGAGATACGATACAAGAATAAGAGAGAGAACAGTACTGCAATCAACATCATCATCGTCGGTGCTTTACTCACACACACACACACACACACACACACCTCACTACACAACAACAACAATCTTAATGGTGTTGTTGTCATCGCCCCCCCCCCCCTAGCCATCAGTAAAGTTGTCATAGATGGTGCAGGAGAGTCAGTCAGCACCGTCATCACCACCACCACCACTATTTGGATGGCATGAATGGTGGTGAGTGATGAGGAGTGGTGGTGATGGTGATGGTTAGTGGTGATGGTTAGTGGTGATGGGTAGTGGTGATGGTGATGGTTAGTGGTGATGGGTATTGGTGATGGTGATGGTTAGTGGTGATGGTTAGTGGTGATGGTGATGGTTATTGGTGATGGTTAGTGGTGATGGTGATGGTTAGTGGTGATGGTGGTAGTGGTGATGGTGGTAGTGGTGGTATTGGTGTTTGCATCTGTCTGGTCATGATGTATTGTGACGGTTAATGGGGCTACTGACGGCTACAAGGGCTACTGACAGCTGCTGGGGGTTACTGACGTCTTCTGGGGCTACTAGCGGCTACTGACGGCTGCTGGGGGTTACTGGCGGTTTCTGGGGGTAACTGTCGGCTACTGTCGGCTACTGGGGGCTACTGACAGCTACTGGGGGTTACTGTGTGCTACTGACAGCTACTGGACTCCCATCTGAAGTAAACTTGCCAATCTCAGCCCGTGATTGTTCGTCACTGATCGTGTCTGCTCGTATACCGATTCATTAGCGTTCGTTCAGCAGGTCCGATACAGTACATCCCTCCGTCCTTCCCTCGTCTCCCTCATCCCTTCCTACCTCCCTCCAACCTTACCTTCCCTCCACCTTCCGTCCAACTTGTTTCATTCTCCTCTCCTCTCCTCTCCTTCCTCACTATCGACAACCTATCAACAACAGGAGGAGTCGTATGGGTGGAACAGTCAAACAGGAAACGCACGTCTGAATCTCCTTCTCCTCCTCTACCTTCACCTACACCGTCAGGAGGAAGAGACTCATGTCCAGCTGAGAATAACAGAGCCAGCGACAAGGGTTCAAGGAGAGAGAGAGAGAGAGAGAGAGAGAGAGAGAGAGAGAGAGAGAGAGAGAGAGTAACAACCCTCAGGTCATCAACTCCCCACATTACCTTCCTCCCCCACCATCATAATACAGTAACTTGTCTGGGGTCAATTGCCCATTATTAATTTACTCATTCATTATTAAGAAAATTTTAATAAGGAAATGACCTGATGAAGGGAGGGTGAAGGTTAGGTTAGGTTAGGGGAAGGTTAGGTTAGGGGAAGGTTAGGTTAGGGGAAGGTTAGGTTAGGTTAGGGGAAGGTTAGGTTAGGGGAAGGTTAGGTTAGGGGAAGGTTAGGTTAGGGGAAGGTTAGGTTAGGGGAAGGTTAGGTTAGGGGAAGGTTAGGTTAGGGGAAGGTTAGGTTAGGGGAAGTTTAGGTTAGGGGAAGGTTAGGTTAGGGGAAGGTTAGGTTAGGTGAAGGTTAGGTTAGGTTAGGGGAAGGTTAGGTTAGGGGAAGTTTAGGTTAGGGGAAGTTTAGGTTAGGGGAAGGTTAGGTTAGGGGAAGGTTAGGTTAGGAGAAGGTTAGGTTAGGGGAAGGTTAGGTTAGGTTAGGGGAAGGTTAGGTTAGGTTAGGAGAAGGTTAGGTTAGGGGAAGGTTAGGTTAGGGGAAGGTTAGGTTAGGGGAAGGTTAGGTTAGGTTAGGGGAAGGTTAGGTTAGGGAAAGTTAGGTTAGGGGAAGGTTAGGTTAGGTTAGGGGAAGGTTAGGTTAGGGGAAGGTTAGGTTAGGTTAGGTTAGGTTAGATTAGGGGAAGGTTAGGTTAGGTTAGGTTAGGTTAGGTTAAGTTAGGTTAGGGGAAGGTTAGGTTAGGGGAAGCTTAGGTTAGGTTAAGTTATGAGTCATATCAAAATAACAACAACAAAAACAACAATACAAAAATAAAGACAACAACAAATAATAACAAAACAATAACAACAAAACAATAAAATCATCAACAAACAAAAACAAGAAGAAAACAACAACAACAACAACGACAACCTAATCAAACCATTACCACCCACAAGAGTGAGACCAGACTCATGGGTACAACAGCTGGGGTCCGTCTATCAGAGCTCCACAATACTATACAACAAATGACCCCCCATCGTCACTTGAGGAGGCGGCGGCGAGGAACACCACTATAGCGGGTGTAAGGGAGCGATTCAGTGGTTCTAGGGAGCACCTGTATCTCTTATTCTCTCTCTCACAGGTGTAGGAGGAGGTGAGAGTATAGCCTCCTGTTTACCTAGATACAAGGACCCCCCCCGGTGGCAGATATACGCATCTTACTCAATCAATGACGCACACGATGGCTCTTGTCTCGTGGGGATGTGATATTTATTTGAATTTTTTTTTTTTTTTTTTTGCGGGGATTTCCATATATGTTGAAGGTATGTTGTGGTGGTGGAGGTATTGTTGGTGGTGGAGGTATTGTTGGTGGTGGAGGTATTGTGGGTGGTGGAGGTATTGATGGTGGTGGAGGTATTGTGGGTGGTGGAGGTATTGTTGGTGGTGGAGGTACTGTTGGTGGTGGAGGTATTGTTGGTGGTGGAGGTATTGTTGGTGGGAGGAAGAAAGAATTATGTGTTGCTAATAGTGGATGTGTGTTGAAGATTGATGTAGGAAGGTATGTATGTGTGTGTGTGTGTGTGTGTGTGTGTGTGTGTGTGTGTGTGTGTGTGTGTGTGTGTGTGTGTGTGTGACAAATAACAAAATGATATAGATGGGAAATTCTTTATTATTTATGGTATTTAGTTCTGTTGACAATTATATACTCTCTCTCTCTCTCTCTCTCTCTCTCTCTCTCTCTCTCTCTCTCTCTCTCCCTCTCTCCCCCTCCCTCTCTCTCTAGATAAACACAAATACACATCATTACTACCACACATAACACCCTTCCCCCAGTCACACACACACACCCACACAAACAAACCAATCTCCTAGCACCTGCGGCATTACCAATTAATCCCGGCCCCTCCTCACAAATAACCAGGTAATCTCAGGCCCACTCACACACACCCTCAATAATCCCGTCCTGGGCCAAGTGTGAGATTAATCCCAGCTTGTGAGAGAGGCCTAGCGCGATCCTAGCTCCATCACTGGTAACTCCTAGTACTTCCGGGGAGAGGTGGACTGAGATTCTACCCTCACCACATCTACTGCCACTCTCCATTCCTCACCCCCTCCCTCCTTCCTTCTATTCCCTCCCTCCCACTCTCCCCCTCCCTCTCTTCCTTTCCCCCTCCCTTCTCGTTCCTCTCCCTCTCACTTTCATTTCTTCCATGCTCCTTTCAACCTCCCTCCTTCCTTCCTGTTCTCCCTCTCACTTACCTCCTTTTCAAGCTCCTTCTAAACCTCCTTCCCTTCCTGTCCCCCTCCCTCCCTTCTCGTTCCCCTCCCTCTCACTTCCCCTCCCTAGCTCTCTCTCCCTTCCTAGCTCCTCCCTCCCAGGAATATATTAAGGGGATCAGAGTCTCTCCCTCACTCCAAGTTAGACGGAACACGCCCCGACTTGCTCCTGGTATGGGAACTGTATGGGGCTCTAAGCTCTAATAAAGCCTGGATCTGCAGCTCTAAAGCTCTTGGTCTCGTAAGGTTGCCAGGTCTAGAGTTTAGAGCTGTGGGGCTTTAAGCTCTAGGTCCAAGAGCTCTAGGAGGGAGAAACTGGGGAAGGATGCGTAGGGGAGTAAAGAGGTGGGAATGTAAGGGTGGGGAGTAGGGAGGGAAGCCGGGGAGTAATAGTGAAGGCGAGGGTGGGGAGTAGGGAGGTAAGGGGAAGAGGGCGAGAGGGGTAGAGGAGTAAGGGAAGAGTAATAAAGGGGAGAAGAGGAAGTGAGTTATCAGGGGAGTTGATAAAGAGAGTAATTAATGAATGTCTGTATCTGTTTGTAAGAGAGAGATGATTAATGATGGTGGGAAGTGTCTCTCTCTCTCTCTCTCTCTCTCTCTCTCTCTCTCTCTCTCTCTCTCTCTCTCTCTCTCTTCCCACAGCACCATCACCGCAGCATTACCTCCACAGCACCACAACAGCATCACCACAACACCAACAGAGCACTAACACAGCACTACCACCACCACAGCACTAACACAGCACTACCACCACCACAGCACCAACACAGCACTACCACAGCACCAACACAGTACTACCACAGCACCAAAACAGCATCACCACAGCACCAACACAGTACTACCACAGCATCACCACAACACCAACAGAGCACTAACACAGCACCACCACCACCAACACAACACCAACACAGCACTACCACAGCACCAACAAAGTACTACCACAGCACCAAAACAGCATCACCACAGCACCAACACAGTACTACCACAGCATCACAACACCAACAGAGCACTAACACAGCGCCACCACTACCAACACAACACCAACACAGCACTACCACAGCACCAACACAGTACTACCACAGCACCAAAACAGCATCACCACAGCAGTAAGACGACCTAGCTAACCGACAGATCACAACGACTCAGAATATGTATGAAGTTAGAGGCAAGTCCAGCCAGCCATATTGTCTGGCCCGGCCGCTACCTCCTGCTGGGCTGACTGCTACCAGGAGGAGGAGGAGGAGGAGGAGGAGGAGGAGGAGGAGGAGGAGGAGGAGGAGGAGGTGGTGGAGGAGCATAAGGTGGTGGTGGAGGTGAAGGTGGAGGAGGAGGAGGAGGAGGAGGAGGAGGAGGAGGAGGAAGCAGAAAATATGACAATAAAAAAGAAGTTGATGAGGGGAGAAGGGGAAAGGAGAATAAGACGAGGGAGAGGAGAAGGAAGAGGAGGGGAGGAAGAGGAGAAAAGGAGGGAAGAAAGGGAGAAGATAACGATTGATGAAGCATAAGAAAAAGAAATGTAAACAAAAGGGGTGATGAAACAAAGAATAATGAGAGAAAGAGATAGAACGAGACAGATAAAAGAGAAAGAAACGGGGCAGGAGAAAGAGAGAATGGATAAAGAAAGAGAAAGAGAGAGAGAGACAAAGAGAGAGGATCATTTAAAATTCAGTACATATTCTCTTAATTAATGTCTATTAATATACCAGTTCTTTTGCATAATTATTCATCAAATTTTACTTCATTTTCTCAATTCCATTCTCTAAAAAATCCATCACTTCCTCTTCTCTCTCTCTCTCTCTTTATTTAGCATCATTTCCTGTGTCCCTTTTATTCAACTTCAACAATGCTTAAGTAAAATGTTATCGTCATTTCCTCTTATCCACCTTTTATTAATATTCTCGGCTATTACACCTCTCATCATCGTATTTCTACTCAATTATTATCTTTTCTCCTACTTCCGTATGTTATCTTGGCAATATCGTCTAAAATCATCCACACTGAACCAAAAGGAAAATTTAATCGTCATTGTTGCTCTTTTTCGTCTTCATTATTCACGTCTTTCTATATGCTATTCCACATACTCAAGACCCTACATAGAGTGACATTCTTGATACTAGTACAGGAAACATGCATTTATACTCTACCTTCCCTACTCTCCACACCTCCTCAGTCTTGTTTCTCATCCACTAGTTTTAATATTTCTCAATTCCTATATGGGAGAAGTATTTGATATTTCCTCCTACTCTATAAGTGAGAAATATTCACTATTCCCCCCTGATAGATGTTACATGAAATACAAGAATATAAAACATCAATTTCAACTCTTTATCGTAAATTAATTTTCCCCAAAAATATAATGAGAACTATATTTCCTATCGTCGTAGAAGCTTCCCTGTCTGCTGTAACGTGGTGGGCAAAACAGGAGTAAACATTTGGACAGGACGCGACACTCAACAGTATAGATGCCTTGGGAGGTTAACTTCGACGGCGGCTGGTCCTCCATAACTCACAAACTCGAGAAACAAAAGAGCATCAAGTTGAGAGAGTCGAGAGGAATCCGTCCAGGCGCGCGGGGGGAGGGGGGGGGGATGGAGGAGTGGACACAGACAGAGTAGCTCAGTTCTCCAGTTCTCTCAACAAGGTGGACGATGTTGAATACCTGCCTGAGATCTGATGACAACTGGTGGTGGTGAGAGGTAAGACAGTGTGTTGTTGTTTTTGTTGGCAGCTGTTGGGGGGATGGGGTACTTTTTTGTCTGTCTGTCTGTCTTTCTGCAAGATCATTTAAGATAAGCATGACAGTACTAACACTCATAAGAGTACAATACAATATCCAGTGTGATGGAACAATTACAGTTCCCCCCCCCCCCAAAAAAAAGTTCATTAACAGACACAACACTGAAGACTTCCTCACAGTACACACGGGTGAGAGGAAGACAATGGGGACTCATTAGTGAAGCATCACCACCTGTGTATAACCTTGTCACCCGCTCATAATAAGGACGGGCTCGAGGATGACGTAGGTGACAAGTGACAAGACGTTACATTATAGCTGTGTACACACTTGATGTCTTGTAGATGATAGTTAGGTATACCTGTAGGTGTGTTATAAAGAAGATGGTGGACACCAACGAATTAAACGTGACTCGCCGTTCCATTACCACAGAACGGCAACACACCCAAAGTGATAAACATCAACAACTGATGCAGCAACTGTCAGTGAACTCGAGGAAAAAAAAGTAGCTGTACTGTAGTGCAGGAGGTGGGCGCCTCTGTCTGTCTAACAACGTTACCGATAAGAGCAAATGACTTCAGCTTAACAAACAAGAATTTACAGATGCCATTGTTCTAAGGCCTAAGCCTCTAAGCTAAGGTATGGCTGGCGAGTAAAAATATGCCGACCCAATGCATGTGTGGCTCATCCTACGACAGCGACCACGCCATGATGTGAGGGAATTACTACCATCTGTGAGGGAATTACTACACCACGCCAGGTCCCTCATAACACCATCTGTGAGGGAACTACTACACCACGTGAGGTCCCTCCTAACACCATCTGGGAGGGAGTTACTACACTACGTGTTTGCTGTTCAACACCTACATTAATCTGTATGTTCACTGTATGTTCCTTTACCTTTCTCTAATGAAGGCTTTTGTTAAACCACCAATGTATGTAATAAGTCATTTATGTCCAATGTATAATTTCAGCCTTCGGGCTGCAGAACTTTTTCAATAAACAGTTAATTATTATTATTATTATTATTATTATTATTATTATTATTATCATTATTATTATTATTATTACTAAGAAAGGCGGCTTCGTGTGCATGAGGCATGACGAAGTAAGGAATCTCACAGCAAATATATTGAAAGAGATCTGCCGCGACGTCACTGTGGAACCGACCCGCCATCCATTGGACGGTGAGAATTTCTATCACAGGACTTCCAACACATCCAATTAAGCCCGTGTGGACGTCAGTGCTCAAGGATTCTGGACGCTGGGATAAGGAGCCTTCTTTGATATCAGGATATTCGACCCCATGGCCGCATGTCACCGTAACCTAGCTCTCTAGGCTGCACACAAGAGGAACGAGAATGACAAGAACAAAGCTTAGCGAAGAGAATCCAGAACGTGGATCAAGGCAGCTTCACTCCTCTGGTGTTCACAACGTCTGGCGGGATGGGACCAAGTGCAAGATGTTTCTGTGCCAGATTCACAGAGGGGCTATCTGAACAAAAGCAGCAGCCCAGAAGTTACGTTACAGCCTGGCTCAGATGTCGACCGTCCTCTCTACTTAGGTCTGCATTACTACTGCGGCCACACGAACTGATTGCTATAAGAACAGCCCAGTCCCAACCATTGTAAAAATTATCAACACCTAATTATTATATATCATATTTGTATCACTTATGTTACTTGTATATCATTTGTAAACCAAGAGACCCATTCCCCCATTATTTCACTGCATATTTTCAGCCTTCCGGCTGCCATGCTCTTTCAATAAACCGTTAATTACAGGACAACAAATTTTTTATAATTCCCAGTTGCATGAGATTTCTTTACTGTTTCTTACCATTTTTGATCTGCTGATTTCATATTTGAAACCAGTTTTGTTCTGCATGCTCCAGTTTTCATGTAATTTGAGGTTTTACATTCTAGCCGTTTGCGGTCAAATTAATTAATTACACGATTATGGTATCAATAGGGAGATATAATTTTGTCTGTTTTTTCTTTCAGATTTGGTCATGGCTACAAAGAGAAATCAATGTGTGAACAAATCTGATGCCTTCTGTTATATTTGTGGATACTTCACGCTTATTCGTCAGAGGCGCAATATAACATCGTTTGTGAGGCGCGGCTATAAAGCGTACTTCGGACTTACTCTTGGCGACCAAGACAAAAAATGGGCTCCACATGCTGTGTGTCATAACTGCGAAGAAATGCTGCGTGACTGGACAAAAGGAAAACGTAAGGGCTTACCGTTCGGAATTCCCATGACCTGGCGAGAACCGAAGGACCACACAACTGACTGCTATTTTTGTCTGATCAATACGAAGGGTGTTGGCAAGAAAAACAGACATAAAATATCGTATCCTAGTATCCCTTCAGCAATTCGACCTACTTTGCACTCTGATGAGCTACCAGTTCCAGTTTTTAATGGGTTGTCTCCAGCTGAAGAGGAGGGAAGCGACAAAGACCAAGAGAGTGAACATGAAACTCAAGAAATACTTGCAGATTCCGACGATTCTTCTGATGGTACACCAGAGTCATCAACCCCTCAGAAGTTTAGTCAGCCAGAGCTGAATGACCTTGTGCGTGATTTGGGTCTCTCCAAAAATGCAGCAGAAGTTCTAGCTTCTAGGTTGCAAGAAAAGGCTCTACTGAACCAGACCACAAAAGTTTCAGACTTCAGAAAGCGGGAACAGGATTTTGTGCCATTCTTTACAGAGGAGAATAAGTTTGTTTACTGTCATAATATCCCGGGTCTTCTCCAGGAATTAGGGATTCCATTGTATAGTCCAAATGACTGGCGATTTAATTTCTAGATAGTTGTAAGCGTAGCCTGAAGTGTGTGCTACTACATAATGGTAATGTCTATGCAGCTGTTCCAGTGGGTCATTCTGTGTGCTTACGAGAGGAGTATAATGACATTAAAACTGTGATTCACCTGCTAAAATACCATGAGCACAACTGGACAATTTGTGTTTACCTCAAAATGGTGAACTTCCTTCTTGGCCAACAAAGAGGATTTACAAAGTATCCCTGCTTTCTTTGCATGTGGGACAGCCGAGCTAGAGACAGGCATTGGAACCTGAAGGAGTGGCCCTTACGTGAGACTCTGGAAGCTGGTATGCCAAACATTGTCAATGATCCAATCGTCAGTCGAGAAAAGATCATATTTCCTCCTCTCCATATCAAGCTGGGCCTGATGAAACAGTTTGTCAGAGCATTAAATACTGATGGTGAATGCTTCCAACACATAGTCTCTGCTCACCCTGCTTTGTCATTTGAGAAAATAAAGGCAGGTGTGTTTGATGGACCACAAATTCGTGCACTTGTACGTGATCAAGACTTTGTCAGAAAGATGGACGACAAGGAAAGGGGTGCATGGCTTTCATTTGTGGCGGTAATGGAAAACTTTCTTGGTAATAAAAAGGCTGACAACTATGAAACCCTTGTAGCAACCATGTTGTCAGCCTTTCATGACCTTGGATGCAATATGAGTGTCAAACTCCATTTCCTATATAGTCATCTTGATAGATTCCCTGAGAACCTAGGGGCAGTAAGTGACGAGCAAGGCGAGCGGTTTCATCAGGATCTCAAGACCATGGAAGACCGCTACCAAGGGAGATGGGACAAACATATGATGGCAGACTACTGCTGGAGCATTAAACGAGAGTGCCCTGAGACATTTCACAAACGCAAGAGCTTCAAGCGCAAATTCCTACCTGGCTAAAATGTGATTGGGCTTTGTCTCCTCATAGTAACAAATTTCTTACCTAACAATGAGTTTTATACAAATTTCAACCTTTGTTTTAGATGGAACATGTTTCAAATTGTGTTGTTGAATAAATTTAGAATATGTAATATTTTATTGTTTATTACCCAGCTAATTTAATGACAGTTTAATGCCATATTTTTCAAGATAGACGACGAGGTCAATAAGACGAAGACGAAATTTTGAAATTTCAAAATACCTTGATTGCAAAAAAACTAGAGCTTACAGAAAGAAACTAACTTCAGATATGAGATCAGCACACCCAAATTAGGTAGAATCAAGTGTTTATAGCAATGCAACAAAAACTTTGTTACACACTCCCACACACGCACACACACATACACACACGCACACACACACGTATACACACACACACACACATAAAGACTCCGGCTCCGGTCCCAGTTATAGTAAGCAAACATACAACATTCCTCCCCTTCGACAAAAATATCATCAAACACACAGAACAGAATAACCGAAGTGTGTAGGAATCCTGGAACGTAGAGGAACAGACAAAGACGGAGATTATGAGAAGAGGGAAGGGGGATATGGAGCGATGAGCGGCAAAAGGAGAGGGAGGAGGAATAAAGGAGGAGGAGGGGGTGAGGGAAGGAGGAGGGTGATATAAATGAAGGGGGTTAGAGGAAGATAGGGATAAAAACGGAAGTGGGAGAGAATGGAGGAAGAGGGGGAGAATGAATCGTAAGGGATCTGGGAGAGGTGACACCCCAGATGTGTGTGAAAGAGAGAGAGAGAGAGAGAGAGAGAGAGAGAGAGAGAGAGAGAGAGAGAGAGAGAGAGAGAGATGGACAAGAGGATGAAAACGATGAAGGCCGAGACAAGTGGAGAAAGAGGTGTGTTTCTAATTTCGCCCCGGGAAAGGTAAGGTTAAATATAGACACACACACACACACACACACACACACACACACACACACACCGGTTCTAATCGGCTATTCATACAATTAATGTCAACGTCTTCTTTATAAATCTCAATTGTATGTTAGACGGGCATAGTAACCTCCTCTTCCTTTTCTGCCTCCTCTTCCTCCTCCATTACTTCCTCCGGCATCACACTCCTCTTGGGGAGCCGGGGGGGGGGGGGGGGGGGGGGGGAGGGGGGGTACCTTGTGTGAATTAAGTTATATTTTTAAGTTTCACTTCTCTTTATTATTATTAATATTATTATTTTTATTTCTTCTGTTTATTCTTTATTCTTCTGTTTTTCTTTTTCTTTCATGTAGTTCTATATAATGTAAGTACTGTATGTACTGTATGTATGTTCTACTACTTTGCTGTCACTCGGAATCGATTATGACGATCATCCAGCTATGATACAATGATATGAGTTATTAAAGATGTCACCTTCGTTGGTGAGTTCTGAGGTGACTAAAGAGGCCGATACGGGACTGGCAGGGTCGATCACAGAAGTTACACATGTGGAGGGCTACATCTAGTGCATCAAGGGCGGTGACAACGTCTTTCCGGCGTTGGCGCTTGTCTTCCTCGTTATGCAGTCCGGCTAACTCGACTTTCCTTATATCTTTTCAGTTGCCCGCCAGCGTTACGCTTAATATTCGTTAGGTGACTGTTAAGTAGCTGCTTTGGCAGTCTATTGTCGCCCATGAGGGTAACATGGCCAGTCCAGCGTAGTTGTTCGTGGATGCTCCTACAGTTGGTGTCAGCAAGAATACTGGCATTTGTTCTCTTGTCTTCCCAGCGAACTCGGAGGATGGAACGTAGACTACGATGGTGAAAGTTTTCAAGTGCCTTGATGTGTCTCCTGTATGTGACCCATGTCTCGCTGTCATGTAGCAGGGTGGGGAGGACTATACGTGTAAATTTTTAGATAATTTCAGCTCACTACAGCTGAAGGCACGGGTTTCCGATTCTGCCAAAGGTTTGAGATGCACATCTGATCTGATACTGAATCTCTTCATCGATGTCTGAGATACAGAAAATGGGCAACATTAGAGAGGGTAGTACTGTTAAGCTGGATGGATGGTGGAGGTGTGGCTGAGCCAGGGGCAGACTGAAAGAGAATCTGAGTCTTATGTATATTCACCTCAAGGCCAAAGTGTGCACACGCATCTGCGTAGGTGTTCAGGAACTCCTTTGTTCCTGCCTGTAGTCGTCTTATGTTGAAAAGACCTTCATCCAGTACTCGATGTCCACCCCGCCAGCTAAATTGGCACTGGCACGAGTAAGGAAGGCAGCCAAAAAAATAGAAAAGAGAGTTGGTGCCAGTACACAACCTTGTTTAACCCCCGTTTGGAAGGGGAAGAACTCAGACTGGGTGCCATTGTGCAGGACACTGCCATTCAAGCCATCGTGTAGTTGCCTCACAATGGCAAAGAATTTTGATGGGCAGCCAAAACGACTTGGGATCCACCAGAGGGCTACCCTGTTGACAGAGTTGAAAGCCTTGGTTAGGTCGATGAAAGCCATGTACACGTCACGACGCTGTTCTCTGCCCTTTTCCTGTATCTGATGGGCAGTAAAGAACATGTCAGTGGTGCCACGTGATGGTCTAAAGCCACATTGAGATTCTGGGAGGAAGTTTTCCGCATCAGGAAGAAGTCTGTTTTGGAGGACTCGGGCGATAATCTTGCCAGCTACGGACAGCAGCGAGATCCTGCGGTAGTTGCGACAGTTTGACTGGTCTCCCTTGTTCTTATAAATATTGACGATGGAGGCGTCTTTAAGAACTTGGGGGATTTCCTCCTTTTCCCATATATTCTCATGGAGAGAGTGGAGATGGCTGGTAAGCAGAGGTCCTCCTGCTTTATACACCTCGGCTGGAATTCCATCAGGCCTTGAGGCTTTGTTATTTTCCATCTGTTTCATGGCAGTAGCTACCTCATCCAGGGATGGAGGATAGCTGAGGTGGGTCAGCTATGGATGCTGAGGGACCTGCTGGGTAGTCAGGACATCAACATCGGTGTTTTGGTTGAGCAGTGAATGATAGTGCTCTTCACAGCACTGAAGGAGGCTTCTTCGTCTTTAATTATAGAGTTACCGTCGGATGAGCGGAGAGGGGCTGCGCCACGAGTGATTGGACCATAAAATGTTTTAGTGGAATTGAAAAATCCACGCATCTTGTGTTGATCTGCAAATTTTTGTGTTTCACGTGCTTTATTTTTAAACCAGTCGTTCTTTAGATTGCAAAGTTCCAGCTGGGCCGCCGCTTTCTTCTTGCTGCAGGTATCAGCTTTGGTCTGAGACTGAGGGTTGTTCTGCCAGTCAGTTAAAGCAGCACGTTTATCATTGAGGAGTACATTGATTGTCCGGTCATTTTCATCAAACCAGTCCTGGTGTATTCTTTCGATCTGACCGAGGGTCTCTGCAGGTTTTTGTCATGACAGTGTCGAAAATATCCCATTCGGCACTGGGATTTGGGTTGTTTGTTGTCGGGTTGTTTATCAGCCCATGTTCGAGCTGCTCTCTGAAAGCATGTGGTACCACTGGATCCTCTAGACGCTTTGTGTTAAAACCTCTTCTGGAGGCTTGTTGCCTTCGCCATTTCGGGGCGACGTGAAGTGAGAGCTTGGCTGTGGCTCGCCGATGATCAGTGTCGCAGTGGTTTGAGCCACGCATGGCACGGGTGATGAGGACATCTTGGTGATCTCTTTCTCTGACAATGATGTAGTCAATGAGATGCCAGTGTTTGGATCATGGGTGTTGCCACGAACCCTTGAACTTGTCGGCCTGCCTAAACAAGGTATTGGTGATAGTGAGATTGTGTGCAGCACACTTGCTGAGGAGTGGGCCGTTGGGATTACACTTACCTCGTCCATTTCTTCCTATGGTTACCTACCAAATGTCAGCATGTCTGCCAACTCTGGCATTGAAGTCACCAAGGAGCACAACTTTATTTTCTCGAGGGATAGAAGTTAGCACTCTGTCGAGATCGGCGTAAAAGGCCTCCTTGATGTCATCTTTTGCATCCAGTTTTGGGCATATACACTGATGAAAAGGGCATGACGTGAGGATTCGGTGGGACTCGGAGCGTCATGAGGCGCTCGTTGATCCCAATAGGCATTTCAGTTAGACTGTGTAGGTTGCGTTGGCGGATGGCAAAGGCAAAGCCAACTCCATAAATGCGGTTTCTCTCCGTAGCAGACTTACCCTTCCTGAAGAATGTATGTATATATGTATGTATGTGGGTCACTGAACAACATCGGGGCCTGGGGGGCGAAAATGTAATAATAATAATGATAATAATAATAAATAAAAATTAATAAATATAAGTAAAAAAACATAATAATAATAATAACCATTAAAAAAAACCAAGAGTGAATGAAGATATACAGTAAGTATAGTGTGTTGTCAAAGTAAGGGAGACAATTGAGACCCTGCAATTGTGTGTAAATGAGGCAGAAAGTCAGATCAGAAACCTGGGACTTGGTCACAATTTTTGGGATGCCATATGGCAGCAGTGTCTACCATTAGACAACACATTATGCTTCCAATATCTTCCCAGGCGGTAGTGCCTTCCTGTTTGGTAGCTACCTACTACCTCTCCGTTTTCTTTCCCCTCTTTTCCACCCCCAACAATTCCTAACCTAACCTAACTTAACTTAACCTAATCTAACCTAACCATCTTAAGTCACAAATCCCCAAGGTGTAAAAAATTAAACATGAGAAACACCCCGTTATGTTTTTTTTCCCTTCACTTTTAATAGTTTTTTCTCTGTCGTTCATAAATAAATTGAAAGAAAATCTGGGACGGTAAATATCGTTAATTAATGAGGTTTAGGTGTAAATAATAGAGGTGTTTTACTCATGGGAATTATCGTCTATTAATACAACAAAAATCATTTACGCTCGACTCACTAATTATAAAACAAAATATTACTTCTAGATCTTATAATAGTTTCTAAAACGAAGGCAAAATAAAAAAAAATATTACACAGGTACAAGAAAAGTCACAAACTATATATTTTTATTTTTTATTTGTAATCCAACTCAAACACACGGAAATATTTGAAAATTTCTCTCATAGACATTCTCTTCTTATGAATGTATGTTTGTAAATTCTTCCTCCCCCAACAGATGGTTCCTCCTCCAGCAGATAGTTCCTCCTCCAGCAGATAGTTCCTCCTCCAGCAGATGGTTCCTAACCCAACAGATGGTTACTCCTCCAGCAGATAATTCCTCCTCCTGCAGATGGTTCCTCCCCCAACAGATGGTTCCTCCCCCAACAGATGGTTCCTCCCCGACAGATGGTTCTTCCTCCAGCAGATAGTTCCTCCTACAGCAAATGGTTCCTCCCCCAACAGATGGCTACTCCTCCAGCAGATGGTTCCTCTTCCAGCAGATGGTTCCTCTTCCTGCAGATGGTTCCAAATCCATCAGATGGTTCCTCCTCCAGCAGATGGCTCCTCCCCAACAGATGGTTCCTCCCCCAACAGATGGTTCCTCCCCCAACGGATGGTTCCTCCCCCAGCAGATAGTTCCTCCTCCAGCAGATGGTTCCTCCTCCAGCAGATGGTTCCTCCCCCAACAGATGGTTCCTCCTCCAGCAGATGGTTCCTCCCCCAACAGATGGTTCCTCCTCCAGCAGATGGTTCCTCCCTCAACAGATGGTTCCTCTTGCAGCAGATGGTTCCTCCTGCAGCATATGGTTCCTCCTGCAGCAGATGGTTCCTCTTCCTGCAGCATATGGTTCCAAATCCATCAGATGGTTCCTCCTGCAGCATATGGTTCCTCCCCCAACAGATGGTTCCTCCTCAAACAGATGGTTCCTCCTGCAGCAGATGGTTCCTCCCCCAACAGATGGTTCCTCTTGCAGCAGATGGTTCCTCCTGCAGCATATGGTTCGTCCCCCAACAGCTGGTTCCTCCAACAGATGGTTCCTCCTCCAACAGATGGTTCCTCCTGCAGCAGATAGTTCCTCCTCCAGCAAATGGTTCCTCCCCCAACAGATGGTTCCTCCTCCAGCAGATGGTTTCTCCCCCAACAGATGGTTCCTCCCTCAACAGATGGTTCCTCCTGCAGCAGATGGTTCCTCCTGCAGTAGGTGGTTCCTCCTCCAGCAGATGGTTCCTCCTCCAGCAGATGGTTCCTCCTCCAACAGATGGTTCCTCCTCCAGCAGATGGTTCCTCCTGCAGCAGGTGGTTCCTCCTGCAGCAGGTGGTTCCTCCTGCAGATGGTTCCTCCTGCAGCAGATGGTTCCTCCTCCAACAGATGGTTCCTCCTCCAGTAGATGGTTCCTCCTGCAGCAGATGGTTCCTCCTCCAGCAGGTGGTTCCTCCTGCAGATGGTTCCTCCTGCAGCAGGTGGTTCCTCCTGCAGCAGATAGTTCCTCCTCCAGCAGATGGTTCCTCCTCCAGCAGATGGTTCCACCTCCAACAGATGGTCCCTCCTCCAGCAGATGGTTCCACCTCCAACAGATGGTTCCTCCTGAGCAGATAGTTCCTCCATCAGCAGATGGTTCCTCCTGCAGCAGATGGTTCCTTCTGCAGCAGGTGGTTTCTCCTGCAGCAGATGGTTCCTCCTCCAGCAGATGGTTCCTCCCCCAACAGATGGTTCCTCCTCCAGAAGATGGTTCCTCCTCCAGCAGATGGTTCCTCCTCCAGCAGATGGTTTCTCCTCCAGCAGATAGCTCCTCCTCCAGCAGATGGTTTCTCCTCCAGCCGATAGTTCTTCCTCCAACAGATGGTTCCTCCTCCAGCAGATAGTTCCTCCTCCAGCAGATGGTTCCTCCTCCAGCAGATGGTTTCTCCTCCAGCAGATAGTTCCTCCTCCAGCAGATGACTCCGTCTGCAGCAGGTAGTTCCTCCTCCAGCCGATAGTTCTTCCTCCAACAGATAGTTCCTCCTCCAGCAGATGGTTCCGTCTGCAGCAGGTAGTTCCTCCTCCAGCAGATAGTTCTTTCTCCAACAGATGGCTCCTCCTCCATTAGATAGCTCCACCACCACCACAAGAAAAAATATGGAGACACAAGCGATGGTCATCTTAATGTCCCTCCCAATGGTCAAAACAAGTAACAAATCTTGGGTAACTGTCTTCACCTGGCACACTCTGGCCTTCAACTCGAAGCCTCCGAGTGATCTTCAACAAACACTGAGGCAATTTTACGTTTTTGTTTTGATCACATGAAGATTAACCCCATAAGATTAACCTCCCTTAACGCTCACCTAACCTAACCTTACCCCATAGGCTTTTTTCACTTAATATTAACCTCCCTTAACTCTAACCTAACCTGACCTAACGTCATTCTCCTCATCCTCATCCTCTTCATCCTTCTCCACCTCCTCCTCCTTCTCATCATCTTCTTCCTCTTCCTCACACCCTGTCATCAAGAGGGTATGTACCATCATACCTTCGTCCAAGAGGTACACGGGTCATTAACATCCCCCCTCCTCCCCCTCTTCCTTCTTCCTCATCCCACCTCCCCCTTCCTTCCTTCCTCCCTCCACCTTCCCTCATCCCACTTCCTCCTACCCCTTTCCCCTTCTATCTCCCTCATCCCCCCTCCCGCCTTCACCTCCCCCCTACTCCTCGTGTATGGCTCCTGAACGCGCCATTTAGTCAGCTGGGGGGGGGGGGGTGATGGATGGGAGAAGCGCCAATAGAAAACTTTAAAATGGTGTAGGTGATGGTAATGAAGCAACCATCAGTGTTCGTGTGTGTGTGAGGTGGGGAGGGGTATACTGATTCTTAAGACGTTGTGTATATTTTAAAGATATGTTTAATTAATATTTGGGTCAACAACCCTACGATAAGCATACATGAAAACTTCTGGAAATATTCATACGGTATACATCCATTTTCTGGTCAATATCCACTCGGCACACCTATCAATACTGTCAGCCATACACCGCCCGACCCACATAATGAAACACCATCAGTATTCTTGTGTCACCGGAGGCCAGAAATTCGTGACGACAGGAGCTGACGGCCTTAACATGACGGAAAATTGGTCGTCGTGTTTTGCGTGACGAAGAAGAAGTTGTCTGCCATGAAGGGTGGTGGAGGAGGAGGTGGTCAGGAGGGAAGTTGGTGAAGGAGGAGGTGGTTGAGATGGGTGGTGTGGTGGAGGAGGTGAAGGAGGAGGTGGTCGAGAGAGGTGGTCAAGGGGGTAGGTGGTCAAGGAAGGGGGTGGTCGAGGGGGAAGTAGTTGAGTAGGAGATTGTCGAGAGGGGTGGTCAAGGGGGAGGTGGTTGACGTCTCTAATACTAATAAATATCTGAAGACTCTATGATTCTATTTTCTGTGCCGGGGGGGGGGGGGGGGGGGGGAGGCACGACACAGCATCAGGCATGACCAAGACGAGAGTACATCACAACACAACACAGCTGCAAGGACCGGCGCATCATTGACGGGGTTGATGAAGTGCGTCACTGTCAACGCTACCACGCTACCACTTGGCTGACTGGCTTGCAGGCTGGTTGACTGGCAGGGTGTCTGGCTTCTAGCTGGCTGACTGGCTCTCCAACACGATATTGTATCTCAGGTAAAGAGTTCGAGAACCGTTTATGGTACGACGCTCTCGATTACAAGGCACAATAGCGAGCTGCTCTGGGGACTTGAAGTGATATAAGCTGAATATGTACTGTATACTGGTCCGTCGGTAGAGTGAGCTGACTGAATATGTTGTCTGTGTATCATATATAACTTTTCTTCATGGTAGGTAGTCACTGTTCCTGTGCTTATATCTGGTTATATAGAGACAGGTTCAGTGGTCTGTTACTCTCCTTGGTTACGTATTGTTCCATGGATGTGAAAATGTTTTATTATTACACACACACACACACACACACACACACACACACACACACACACACACACACACACACACACACACACCAGTGATAGACTCTGACACTACAACAGACAAAGCATTATCCTCCCCTCACACACGTCCGCTGGCAACAAGGGAAACACTCTGTCACATTCTCCATCCTTCTCGCCTGAAACAAAATTCAATTGTGTTTAAAAATGTAAGTTTGAGAGACTGTTCATCGATTTTCCTATTTTACTCAACAATAAATAATAAAATAACATTTGAATCTTCTTTAATTCTCCTATTTCTTTTTTTATCATGTTTGAGATTTATTTATTTATTTTTTATTGTATTTTTTTAATTCTTCTTTCTTTCGTGTTTGTTTTCGTGGGATTTTTTTGTTTCTTTGTTTTTGTTTTTATTCCTGAGTTTGTTTTATTTCCTTCCATCTGAGTAAAGTTTTAAGGCTCAGATAATAGAAATATATCAGGTCACAGCACGCCAAGAGGTTTACTGTGTCGTCTGCTCATACCACTGACGCCTTTGCTGTGTCGTCTGTTCATAGCACTGACGCCTTTGCTGTGTCGTCTGTTCATAGCACTGACGCCTTTGCTGTGTCTTCTGTTCATAACACTGGCGCCTTTGCTGTGTCTTCTGTTCATAACACTGGCGCCTTTGCTGTGTCTTCTGTTCATAACACTGGCGCCTTTGCTGAGTCTTCTGTTCATAGCACTGGTGCCTTTGCTGTGTCGTCTGTTCATAGCACTGACGCCTTTGCTGTGTCTTCTGTTCATAACACTAGCGCCTTTGCTGTGTCGTCTGTTCATAACACTAGCGCCTTTGCTGTGTCTTCTGTTCATAACACTAGCGCCTTTGCTGAGTCTTCTGTTCATAACACTAGCGCCTTTGCTGAGTCTTCTGTTCATAACACTGGTGCCTTTGCTGTGTCGTCTGTTCATAGCACTGACGCCTTTGCTGTGTCTTCTGTTCATAACACTAGCGCCTTTGCTGTGTCGTCTGTTCATAACACTGGTGCCTTTGCTGTGTCGTCTGTTCATAACACTGGCGCCTTTGCTGTGTCGTCTGTTCATAACACTGGCGCCTTTGCTGTGTCGTCTGTTCATAACACTGGCGCCTTTGTCATTACAGATGGCAACACACTACGTTAACAGACAACAGACCCAGACCTTTAACAAAACAGACCCAGACCTTTAACAGGCACACCCAGACCCTTAACAGAGCCAGATAACAACTAAGACCTTACCATGCTTTAACAGACCTTTAACAGACACACCCAAACCTTTAACATACACACCCAGACTTATAACAGAGCCAGATAACAACAAAGACCTTTAAGACACAGCTAGACCTTTAACAGAGACCCAGACCTTTAACAGACAGCCCCGGACCTTTAACAGACGTACCCAGACCCTTTAGCAGACTTTAACAGACAGACGGCGACCTTTAACAGACTTTAACAAACACACCCAGATCGAGACCTTTAACCGACTTTAACAAACACACCCAGACCTTTAACAGACAGACCGAGACCTTTAACAGACTTTAACAAACACACCCAGACCTTTAACACTTTAACAGACAGACCGAGACCTTTAACAGACTTTAACAAACACACCCAAACCGAGACCTTTAACAGACTTTAACAAACACACCCAGACCTTTAACACTTTAACAGACAGACCGAGACCTTTAACAGACTTTAACAAACACACCCAGACCTTTAACACTTTAACAGACAGACCGAGACCTTTAACAAACACACCCAGACCTTTAAAACTTTAACAGACTTTAACAAACATACCCAGACCTTTAATAGACAGACCGAAACCTTTAACAGACCGCTCTATAAGGCGATCGTAATCAATACCGGCCGACCACACTCTCACAAACAACGGTAATAGTGTTGTGAATTATTCTGATGGTGGGAGAAACTGTGCTGAGTGGCTGTCATGCGAGATGGGGAGAAGAGAGGGGAGAGGAGGAGAGAAGGGAGAGGAGAGAAGAGAAGAGAGGATACGGGAGAAGAGGAGAGGCGAGAAACTGTGTTGAGTAGCTGCCATGCGAGGAGATGGGGAGAAGAGAGGGGAGAGGAGAAGAGAGGGGAGAGGAGAGAAGAGGAGGAGAGTGGAGAGGGGAGAAAAAATGAGAGGGGAGAGAAGAGAGGGGAGAAAAGATGAGAGGGGAGAGAAGAGAGGGGAGAAACTGTGCTGAGTAGCTCTCATGCAAGGTGCTGGGGAGAAGAGGAGAGGGGAGCGGGGAGAAGACAAGAGGGGAGACACTGTCCTGGGTAGCTGTCATGCGAGAAGCTGAGGAGAAAATAAAGGAAGGGAGTGGGGAGGGGATAAGAGGGGAGGATAGGAAAGCGGGGAGAAGAGAAGAGGGAGGAGGAAATGGTAGAGAAGATAGGATAGGAGAGGAGAGAAGGGGAGAGGAGAGAGAGAGAGAGAGAGAGAGAGAGAGAGAGAGAGAGAGAGAGAGAGAGAGAGAGAGAGAGAGAGAGAGAGAGAGAAGAAGAAAAAGAAAAGAAGAAACGAAAGAAGAAGAAGAAGAATAAGAAGGGGGAGGGGAGAGAGAGAGAGAGGAGGCTAATGATGGTTATTTTCATTTATATTTATGGACTCCCGCTTGAGTTAACATCCAATTTACTGCTCTGTGTTTTGGTGTTATTTTTAAGTTGACCTTCTGTGACCCTGTGATTTCCTCTCTGTTCAACCTCCCTAAAAAATAAAATATAAATATTCCACCATTATTTTTTCTGATTGATATTAATGTTTTCTACTTTTTTTTTAATTAAAGACCAGTAATATATTTTTCTAGTTTATATTAATACGTTTCCCACGATTTTGTTTTACCTAAAGATCAATAATATTTTTTTCAAGTTGATATTAATATTTTCTAAACAAATTTTACCTAAAGATAAAAAAAAAAAATTCTAGTTGGTATTAATGTTTTCCACGATTTTTTTTGTTACCTAAAGATCAACAATTCCAAGTTTGTTTGTTTTTCGTTTCTAATTGATATTTTTCGTGATATGGATGAAAATGTGGGAAAAATCGAGGTACAGTTTTCGAGTATAAACAAATAAAACAAAAATAACACAACCTGGTAACCTGTTCAATGTTATGATTCCCGGGCGTGACGTCATCAGAGGTAAGCACCAGTAATTCACAGTGATAACGAAACTATTTTTTTTTATTAATATTTTGTTGTTTTGTTGCTTTTATATGATATTTTGAAAGAGTAATTAGGTTAGGTTAGGTTAGGTTAGGTCAGGTCATGTTTTTATTACCCTTTAAAAGACGTCAATTTTCTACTCTGTCTAGCCATTCCTCTAACCTAACCTAACCCAGCAACCACCTTACTCTCCTCTTACTCCTCCTAGCCACACTCCGCATCCTGCCTTGTTCTTCTCTTCCTTCTACTAGCCTCTCCCTTCCTCCCTTTTCCCCCTTCCTCTCTATCCCCTCTTTCCTTCTCTTATCCATCCACATTCTCCATTTCCTCCTTTCATTTCCTTCCCTCACTCCGTTCTCATCTACCTCCTCTCTCCTTCCCCCCTCTTATCCCTCCCCCCACCTTTCTCCTTTGCTATCTTCACTCACTCACTTCTTCCCCCCTCCCTCCCATTCTCCCTCTACGCTTACCTCTCACTCCTTCCCTTTCTCCTTACACCCCCTTCATTCCCTTCCCTCCCTCTCTTCCTCACTCTACACCTCCCTCACTACAACCCCCCCCTCCCTCACCCCCCCAGCTACAGGTCCGGCCCTCACTAGCCTCAGGTCTCGTCATCTCCTGTGTAATTCAACATCATTTCCTCCCTTAGTGACAGTCATTTTCCGATCATGGTAATTATCACATTGCTTTATCTACCGTTTATCCTCGCTTATGCCTTAGTCATCTTCTGTTGGTGAGTCATCGTCTGTTGGTGAGTCATTGTCTGTTGGTGTCATCGTCTGTTGGTGAGTCATTGTCTGTTGGTGAGTCATCGTCTGTTGGTGAGTGAGTCATCGTCTGTTGGTGAGTGAGTCATCGTCTGTTAGTTAGAATAATTGTAGCTTAACTCGACTTATCGTAGATGTGTGTGTGTGTGTGTGTGTAATAATAATAATAATAATAATAATAATAATAATAATAATAATAATAATAAACAGTTTATAAAAATAAATAAGGAAATAAAAACTGAGAGGAATACAGAAACAATTTGGATAGAATTAAGCGACGGTCGGGAAAAATTAATCACAGGAGTAATATATAGACCTCCCAATCTTGACAGAGTCAATGAGCGACTTATCTGGGATGAAATGCGCAGGGCTTCCATACACAACAAAGTCTGTATAGTAGGCGACTTTAACCTTGGCCAAATAGATTGGACCGACCTTACGGGAAACTCAGAATCAGAGGATTTTCTCGAGACGATCCAGGACTGTTTCCTAAGTCAACATATAACCGAACCCACACGGGGTAATAATATATTGGATTTAGTTTTGTCAAACAGAGAAAACCTCATTAGCAATGTCGAGGTAGGGAACGAACTTGCAAACAGCAATCACAAAGAAATTCGATTCCAGTTAGATTTTCAGGGCAGACGTAAGGAAAATTCCACTAAAGTACCAGATTTCAGAAGGGCAAACTTTGACAGTTTAAAGAGGCAGCTGAGAGAGGGGGTGTCGCGCTTGGCCGTGAACCTGACAGATGACACCGACCTGATAACGAGATCTGAGATTGCCGAGTTCCACGACAATTTAAATAGTGAGTTACTTAATGCACAAAGGCAGAACATACCATACAAAAAACTCAGATCAAACAACAATGACCCTAAATGGATAAATAATTATTTAAAGAACATCATTGGCCAAAGGAAGGCTATAGGTAGAAGGATAAATCGTGGCGAAATTCACCTCCGGGACTATTATAGGGTATTGGCGAGTAGGGTTAAAACCGAGATAAGGAAAGCAAAGAGGAATAATGAGGTAAGGATAGCAAGGGAGGCAAAGACAAACCCCAAAGGATTCTACCAAATGTACCAAACTAAAACACGAGAAAAGATTGGACCAATACGGTCAGACTCCGGCGAGCTCACTGATAACGACGGAGAAATGAGCAATAATTTGAATAAATATTTTTCAACAGTTTTCACCAGCGAAAATTTAAACATGATACCCGAGGCACCGACTCTATTCAGAGATAGTGAAGAAAACAAATTAAGGGAGATAGTAGTGACTAGTAACGATGTTAGTAAGCAAATAGACAAACTAAAGCCTAATAAGTCACCTGGTCCCGATGAGATATTTGCCAGAGTATTAAAGGAATGTAAGGAAGAGCTTAGTATGCCCTTAGCAAAGTTGTTTAACCTGTCCTTAAAAACAGGTGTAGTACCAGAATCCTGGAGGATAGCGAATGTAATACCGATCTTCAAGAAGGGGGATAGATCACTATCCTCTAACTACCGCCCAATCAGTCTAACATCAATAGTAGGCAAATTACTGGAAGCAATCATTTCAAACTCTATTCGAAATCACCTGGAGAAGCACAGATTGATCAATGATTCCCAGCATGGCTTCACAAGCGGACGTTCTTGCCTAACTAATCTATTAACATTCTTTTCATCAGTTTTCGAATCAGTGGACGAGGGGCACAATTATGATGTGGTATATCTCGACTTTAGCAAAGCCTTCGACAGAGTACCCCACGAAAGACTAATTAGAAAGGTAGAAGCTCATGGCATCAAAGGTAATATCCTTAAATGGATTAGGGCGTGGTTAAGGGACAGGAAACAGCGAGTGAGCATAAACGGCACTAAGTCCCAATGGAGCAACGTCACAAGTGGAGTTCCCCAAGGCTCAGTACTTGGACCATTATTGTTTATTATATACATAAACGACATAGATATCGGCATAGACAGCAACATAAGCAAATTTGCTGATGATACTAAAATAGGACGTGTTATCAAATCTGACGAGGACTCGGCAAAACTACAGGAGGATCTAAACAAATTTTTCGAATGGTCTGAAAAATGGCAGATGAAATTCAACATTGACAAATGTAAAGTACTCAGTATAGGAAATGTAAACAGGGAAACCAGATACCAGATGAACAACGATGCCATAGAGAAATCCGACTGCGAGAGAGATTTAGGAGTAATGATAAGTAGGAACCTTAAGCCAAGTAAACAATGTGTTTTTGCTCGTAACAAGGCTAATAAAGTACTTGGGTTCATACAAAGGTGTGTTAGTTACAAGACTAGCGAGGTCATCCTAAAACTGTATCTTGCTCTTGTGAGACCACACCTGGATTACGCAGTCCAGTTCTGGTCACCGTATTACAGAATGGATATAGAATCCTTGGAAAGAATTCAGAGGAGAATGACAAGACTAATCCCGGGTATCAGGAACCTTGAGTATAGAGACAGGTTAAAGCATCTTAATTTGCACTCCCTTGAGAGACGTAGAGCGAGGGGCGACCTGATAGAGGTGTATAAATGGAAGTCAGGGCTAAACAAAGGGGACATTACAAAGGTACTCAAATTATCCAACCAGGAGCGAACTCGTAACAATGGTTTTAAATTGGACAAATTTAGATTTAGGCGTGAAATAGGTAAACACTGGTTTGGAAACAGAGTAGTGGATGAATGGAACAAGTTACCAAATATCATCATTAACTCGAATTCGCTGAATTGCTTCAAACATAGGTTGGATGCTCATATGAGCAATAGGGGTTGGGTGTAAACGGGACTGCCCAGTATGGGCCAATAGGCCCGCTGCAGTTTCCTCCATTCTTATGTTCTTATGTTCTTATGTCAATCAATCAATGTATCATGATTCGTCCTCATCAGCTCTATTAATAGAGTTGCAGCAGGTGGTTGAAAATATACAGACTTGCATGTGATTTAGACATCATACTATACGTTAAATGCATTTACAGGGCTGTACAGTACATAGACAAGATGTTTATTATTTTAACAATAGGTGGGATGGCGCTATTCTTATATCTATCAGTGCGGGCTCTTATGGGCTGAATTTTGATGTAGTGGAGGACTGCGCGAGGTGGGCGGGGGATTGCCGGTGGCAGTAGATGGCGGTGACGGGGATGGTGCAGTAGTCCACTGCCAAACCTTGCTAGTGCGTGGTGGTGGAGGTCACTGAGGGATGGTATTTCCAGGGTGGAGAGAGCGTTGATGTAGCCGGAGTAGTCTGCGCCGAGCATGATTCTGCAGGCCCTTTTCTGTATCTTCTCTAGCCGACGTTGTTGGGTAGAGTTGAGAGAAGACGACCAGGCTGGTAACACATACGCTAATTTGGGGAGAAAAGTGCGTCGTAGATAGTCCTCAGCTCTGGAGTGGGTGCCCCAAGTGACCTGAGTCGTCGTAGCATGTAGAGTCGGTACGAGGCTGCCTTGATTGTGTTGTTTACATGGGCCTTCCAGTGTGTGTGTGTGTTGCGTGCTTAATAGTAAAATTCTGTATGTCAATATATAATATGTAAAAACACATGTAACTGCTCCACCTGCTTTTCAACTTACATATAACTAATTAAAACACCTTTCATACCCAGCACCCCTCCCCCACCTTGTGTTCCAGTGATCACTTTAAAGTAAAAATAAAAAAAACAAAGTTACAGATTTAGTGAGAGTTAAATTAGAGGGACTATACAAGGGGGAGACTGATGACAGTGAGACTACCACATACAAGGGGGGGGGGGGGAAGACCCATGTTCTGTGAGTCACTAAACACGAGGGGGAGACGGGGGGGGACTACCTGGTTCCTGTGAGTCCCCAACAGAGGGCGTGAGAGTAGGGGGAGGGGGGGGCGGATCGGAAGGGCAGGGGGAAGGGGGGTGGAAAGGCAAGGGGGAAGCTCCCATGAGGCGGCAGCACCCAGCATCAAAGGCACACTGCGTAATGAATCTATAATGGGTAATATAAGAGAGGATGGGGTGAGGTGTATGTGGGGGGGGGAGGGTGCGTGGGGGGAAGGTGTAGCTAGGGAAGGTGTATGTGGGAGGGTGTCGCTGAGGTGCGTGAGGGAGGGTGGTTTTGAGGTGTGTGGTGTAGAGTGTGTGGGGGAGGGTATGTTGGTGTGTGTGTGTGTGTGTGTGTGTGTGTAGAAGGGTCTGTGAGGGAGGATATTGCTAAGGTGTGTGAGACAGGGTGTCGTTAGGTGTGTAAGGGAGACAAAAGGGAGAATTTGAGTTAGTAATATTGGTGAGGGAGAAAAAAGATTTGAGGTGAGTGTCGGTTAAGGGAGGAAGAGGGATGGAGAGTAGAGTAAGGGTGAGGAGAAGGGAGGGATGAGGGAGGAGAGAAGGGAAGGAAACAAAATGATAATTGAGGGGTCGTGAGGAGGAAGACAAAGTGGGGGGGGGGGGGAGGAGGTGAGAGAAGAGTGTGAGGGTAACTAGTGAGGCAAGGAGAAGTATAGGGGAAGAGGTAAGGAAGAGAAGGGAGAGAGAAGTAAAGAATATTGAGAACTGGAGAGGAGGGAGGGAGGGAGGGAGGGTGAGATGACTACAATAAGAAGACCACACACACACACACACACATAAATGTTCAATGGAAATGAATAAAAAAAATTGCGTCTGGTACATAAATTCAAATATAAAAATGATAAATAATACAATAAGCTTATTTTAGTTTTGCAAGTGACAATGATAATTACAATTTTAAACAATATTCTGTATAGGAAAAAGTTGGTTGTGGTAGAATTAAATATTTCATAAAAGGTAATAAAAGTGATAGTTAATTAACCCCACAAAATGTATTACAGGTATATATTGCGTCATTAACATATATTCAAATCACATTGTTATAAAAGAATAATTTGCCCAAAATGTGAAATATAAATAAGACATATTAGTTTTATGTTAGGTTAGGTTAAAATAAGGCTTGAGATGCACATCTGATCCGATGCTGAATGTCTTCATCGATGTTCGCGGTGGTGGACAAGTGGGAGCCGAGATACCGAAAGTGGGTAACTATAGAGAGGGTAGCACCGTTAAGTTGGATGGATGGTGGATGTATAAATGAACCAGGGGCAGGTTGAAAGAGAGTCTGAGTCTTACGAACATTCACCTCAAGGCCGAAGTGTGCATTCACATCTGCGTAGGTATTCAGGATCTCTTGTAGGTGGCGTTCAGTGTGAACAACAAGGGTGAGGTCGTCTGCATACTGAAGCTCAGTAATGGAAGCTGCCGACACCTATGTTCCTGTTTGGAGTCGTCTTATGTTGAAAAGACCCTTCATACGGTACTCGATGTCCATCCCGCCGGCTAAATTGGTACTGGCACTAGTAGGGAAGGCAGCCAAGAAAATAGAAAAGAGAGTTGGTGCCAGTACACGCCCTTGTTTAACCCCCGTTTGGATGGGGAAAAACTCAGACTGGGTGCCATTGTGCAGGACACCGGCTGAGGGTCCACCAGAGGGCTTCCCTGTTGACCGAGTCGAAGGCCGTGGTTAGGTCGATGAGAGCCACTTACAGGAAACGACACTCTTCTCTGCACTTTTCCTGTATCTGGCCTAAGGCCACATTGAGATTCTGGGAAGAAGTTTTCCGCCTCAGGAAGAAGTCTGTTTAGGAGGACTCGGGCGATAATCTTGCCAGCTATGGACAGCAGCGAGATCCCGGGGTAGTTGCCACAGTCTGACTGGTCTCCCTTGTTCTTATAAATATTCACGATGGAGGCGTCTTTAAGAGCTTGGGGGAGTTCCTCCTTTTCCCATATATTCTCATGGAGAGAGTGGAGATGGCTGGTAAGCAGAGGTCCTCTTGCTTTATACACCTCGGTTGGGATTCCATCAGGCCCTGAGGCTTTGTTATTTTCCATCTGTTTCATGGCAGTAGCTACCTCATCCAGGGATGGAGGATAGCTGAGGTGGGTCAGCTATGGATGCTGAGGGGCCTGCTGGGGTGTCAGGACATCCACATCGGTGTTTTGGATGAGCAGTGAATGAAAGTGCTCTTCACAGCACTGAAGGAGGCCTTCATCGTCTTTAATTATGGAGTTACCGTCGGATGAGCGGAGGGGGGCTATGCCTCGAGTAATTGGACCATAAAATGTTTTGCTGGAATTGAAAAATTCGTGCATCTTTTTCTGATCTGAAAATTTTGGGGTTTCACGTGCTTTATTTTTAAACCATTCGTTCTATAGATTGCGAAGTTCCTGCTGGGCCGCAGCTTTCTTCTTGCGGAAGGTATCAGCTTTGGTCCGAGAGTGATGGTTGTTCTGCCCGTCAGTTAAAGCAGCACGTTTATCATCGACGAGTACTTTGATCGTTGGGTCGTTTTCATCAAACCAGTCCTGGTGTATTCCTTCGATCTGGCCGATGGTCTCTGTGCAGTTTTTGTAATGACAGTGTCGAGAATACCCTATTCGGCACCGGGATTTGGGTTGTTTGTTGTCCGGTTGTTTATTAACCCATGTTCGAGCTGCTCTCTGAAAGCATGTGCTATCGCTGGGTCCTCCAGACGCTTTGTGTTAAAAACTCTTCTGGAGGCTTGCTGCCTTCGCCATTTTGGGGCAACGTGAAATGAGGTTGGCTCTGACGAGCCAATGATCAGTGTCGCAGTGGTCTGAGCCACGCATGGCACGGGTGATGAGGACATCTCAGCGATCTCTTTCTCTGACATTGATGTAGTCAATGAGATGCCAGTCTTTGGATCGTGGGTGTTTCCACGAACCCTTGAACTTGTCGACCTGCCTTATTACAGTACTTACATAATTGACATACCTGTAGATATAGGCGTAGACAACAACATAAGTAAATTTGCTGATGACACTAAAATCGGGCTTGTAATTAATCTGACGAGGACTCCACAAAACTATAGGAAGATCTAAAAAAAAAATCCAATGAACCAAGGTTTATACGCTGAACCAAGGTTTATACGCTGAACCAAGGTTTATATACGCTGGACCGAGGTTTATATACGCTGGACCGAGGTTTATATACGCTGGACCGAGGTTTATATACGCTGGACCGAGGTTTCTATACGCTGGGCCACAAGGTTTCTATACGCTGGACCAAGGTTTTTATACGCTGGACCGAGGTTTCTATATGCTGCACCCAGGTTTCTATACGCTGAACCAAGGTTTATATACACTGGACCGAGGTTTCTATACGCTGGACTGAGGTTTCTATACTCTAGACTGAGGTTTCTATATGCTGGACCGAAGTTTCTGTGCGCTGGACCGAGGTTTCTATACTCTGGACTGAGGTTTCTATACGCTGTACCGAGGGTTTTATACGCTGGACTGAGGTTTCTATACGCTGGACTGAGGTTTCTATACTCTGGACCGAGGTTTCTATACGCTGGACCGAGGTTTCTATACGCTGGACCGAGGTTTCTATACTCTGGACCGAGGTTTCTATACGCTGGACCGAGGTTTCTATACGCTGGACCGAGGTTTCTATACGTTGGACCGAGGTTTCTATGGTAGAGAGACACATTAAGGTCGGCGTGAAGGTAACACACCAAGAACGTACATTTGCCGTCCCCCCAAATGTTTGTAATCGTAGTTTTCATTTAGTTGTCTTTGTCATGCAAAACAGCGACTAGCGGGGCCTCTCTCTATGCTAATTCCCCGCCCGAGGCCCCCGGTATGTTCCTTTATACTGTCAGAGCCAGCTGAGTGTGTGTGTGTGTGTGTGTGTGTGTGTGTGTGTGTGTGTGTGTGTGTGTGTGTGTGGGCTATAGGCGTGTGTTAGTATGTCCCGCGGATAGCTTCTCACTACAGTATATCATACCTACTACTGGTTAAACAGCATCCCACTGGTTTGATATTGTATTGACAATAATAATAACAATAATAATAATAATAACAATAATAATAATAATAATAATAATAATAATAAATAATAATAATAATAATAATAATAATAATAATACATAATAATAATAATAAGAATAACAATAATAATAATAATTACAATAAAAATAATAATAATGTATAAACTTACATCCCTCAACATCATTATTAATACAATATAACCGATCACTATTACTGTATGTTCCATCAGTCCTCACCATCACAACACCCCGCGGGCCACACCACCAAAACACCCCCTGAGGGTCTCACCATCACAACACCCCTGAAAGCCACACCACCACAACACCCCCTGAGGGTCACACCACCACAACACCCACTGAGGGTCACACCACCACAACAACCCCAGATGGCCACAACACCTCCTGAGGGTCACACCACCACAACAACCCCAGATGGCCACAACACCTCCTGAGGGTCACACCATCACAACACCCCCTGAGGGTCACAACACCACAACACCCACTGAGGGTCACACCACCACAACACCCCCTGAGGGTCTCACCATCACAACACCCCTGAAAGCCACACCTCCACAACACCCCCTGAGGGTCACACCACCACAACACCCACTGAGGGTCACACCACCACAACAACCCCAGATGGCCACAACACCTCCTGAGGGTCACACCATCACAACACCCCCTGAGGGTCACAACACCACAACACCCACTGAGGGTCACACCACCACAACACCCCCTGAGGGTCTCACCATCACAACACCCCTGAAAGCCACACCACCACAACACCCCCTGAGGGTCACACCACCACAACACCCACTGAGGGTCACACCACCACAACAACCCCAGATGGCCACAACACCTCCTGAGGGTCACACCATCACAACACCCCCTGAGGGTCACAACACCTCCTAAGTCGCCACACCACCACAACAACCCCTCATGGCCACAACACCACAACACCTCCAGAGGGTCACACCACCACAACACCCCAAGGGTCACAAACCTCCTGAAGGCTACAGCACCCCCTGATGACCACAACACGCCCTGAGGGCCTCACCACCAAAATACCTCCAGGGTGCCACACTACCACAACATCCCCTGAGGGCCACACCACCACAACACCCGCTGAGGGCCACACCACCCCTGAGGGCCACACCACCCCATAAGAGCAACAACAACCCCTCCACAACATCTCCACAACATCTCTTAAGGGCCTCCTGAGTGCCACACTACCACAACACCCTTTGAGGGCCACACCACAAACCACAACACCTCCTGAGGGCCACACCACCATATCACCCCGTGAGAGCCACAATGCCATAATGCCCCGAGGGCCACACCACCAAATTACCTCCTGAGGGCCACACCACCATAACATACCCTGAGGGCCACACCATTGCAACAACTCCTGAGAGCCACATCACCACAATACCTCCTGATGGCCACACTACCACAACACCCCTTGAGGGCCACACCACCGTAGCACCCCCTGAGGGACACACCACCACAATACCTCCTAAGGGCCAAACCACAACACCTCCTGAGTGACACACCATCACAATACCTCATGAGGGCCACACCACCATAACACCCGCTGAGGGGCCACACCACCTCCGAAGAGCTACAACAGTCCCTAATGGCCACAACACCCCATGAGTGCCACAACATCTCTTAAGGGCCACACCAACACAACACCCCCCCCCCCCGAAGGCCACACCATTACAACACCTCCTGAGGGTCACACCACCATAACACCCCCTGAGGGCCACACCATCACAATACCTCATGAGGGCCACACCACCATAACACCCGCTGAGGGGCCACACCACCTCCGAAGAGCTACAACAGTCCCTAATGGCCACAACACCCCATGAGTGCCACAACACCTCCTGAGGGTCACACCACTATAACACCCCCTGAGAGCCACACCATTACAACACCTCCTGAGGGTCACACCACCATAACACCCCCTGAGGGCCACACCACCATAACATCCCCTGAGAGCTACACCACCCTAACATCCCCTGAGGGCCACACTACCTCCTGAGGGCCACAACACCATAACATCCCCTGAGGGACACACCACCACAATACCCCCCTGAGGGCCACACTACCACAACACCCCCTGAGGGACACACCACCACAATACCCCCTTGAGAGCAACATTACCACAACACCCCCGAGGGCCACACTGTGCCACACTCAGACACCCTTAAAATATATTAGCCCGAGGTACAGGGCCACAAGAGGCGCCACACGACCTACTGGTTACAGTGGCCGGCCTGGACCAGCCCACAAGCACTCTACACAGCTTTATTGCATATGCATCAGCGGCTCGGCAAGATTGATTGCTTCCCTCCATCAGTTCCCAGTATTGCTTACCAATCACCACTAATCTGACCAGAAAGCCTGACAAGAAAAATTATACTGTACTGTATATAGATACACACCCGCGTATTCAATTTTCAGTTCTGTATGCTTGTTATTCAAAATTTTCGTCAATAAGCAGTGCGGTTTTCTGAGGTGGCGTGACCCTACATAATTATTCATTGTTTAAAGTTTCAGGTGGACGGAGAGGTGAAGGTTGGGTGAGGGAGAGAAAGGGAAGCTGTTGGCGAGTGAAACAACGAGAGATGAGGGAGGGGGAATATTGATCACTTGTGGAGAGTGGAATGATGTCAGGAGCAATGGAAGTTTACATACATATATACATACATACATACATATATACATACATACATACATACATATATACATACATACATACATACATACAGAGAGAGAGAGAGAGAGAGAGAGAGAGAGAGAGAGAGAGAGAGAGAGAGAGAGAGAGAGAGAGAGAGAGAGAGAGAGAGAGAGAGAGAGAGAGAGAGAGAGAGAGTGTAAAGGAGATTATTCTAACTCCTAAAACACTACTAAGCATTTCAAATACTGTTGTAATATGCAAATGTTGACCCTAGTCGCTGTACACGGAGAAAGAAAGAAAGAAAGAAAGAAAGAAAGAAAGAAAGAAAGAAAGAAAGTAAGGACGAAAGAACGAGTCGTAAGTGAATGAGAATAAACGGGAAAGTAGCCATTGTTCCACTCTGTTTCCTGAAATATGCATAAGAGGGCAAAAGTGGAATGGGTGAAGAGCTTTAAATATTTAGTATGTGGCGCGGGCAAGGAGAGGGAAGGTATAGTGAGGGACGGAGGAAGAAGGAGGTACACGACAAACCTTTAGGGATATAAGGATGGAGAACCGAGATGGAATTATAGAGATTGAGACACGAGACGAAATTATAGGAATATATGCTGGACACACAAATATGAATACTCAAAGGCACGACCATTAAATCAACCCCCTTCACTATAAGCATGAGAAACCGAAGCTAACCTAACCTTTCCAGTTCATCTAAACCACAGAACAATAGATGGGGACCAGATTATCCCTTAGACTCTAGTTACCGTGAATAGCAAGACCCTACCGCGAATAGCAAGACCCTACCGTGAATAGCAAGACCCTACCGCGAATAGCAAGACCCTACCGTGAATAGCAAGACCCTAACGTGAATAGCAAGACTCTACCGTGAATAGCAAGACCCTACCATGAACAACAAGACCCTACCGAGGATAGCAAGACCCTACCGTAAATAGCAAGACCCTACCAGGAATAGCAAGACCCTACCGAGGATAGCAAGACCCTACCGTAAATAGCAAGACCCTACCATGAATAGCAAGACCCTACCGTAAATAGCAAGACCTTACCGTAAATAGCAAGACCCTACCAGGAATAGCAAGACCCTACCATGAATAGCAAGACCCTACCATGAACAGCAAGACCCTACCATGAATAGCAAGACCCTACCGTAAATAGCAAGACCCTACCGTAAATAACAAGACCCTAACCATGAATAGCTGAGTCCCCTTGGCTACAAGAAGAAGAAATATTAACATCAACGAATCTTTGGGAATCCAAACGGTGGTACACAATACCCCGAGATGATTACCTTCAGCTGGAGGGAGAAAAGATTCGTTTAAACAACAAAGCGTAAAAAATATTACCTATTTACTGTACAGCGTCCGTCGGCCACAGGTAAGGACGCTCACCTCCCTATGAAGTATTTCGTAATTATGTACATGACGAGATGGTGTGTGTGGTATGAGTGTTTTTATGTGTCCCAGCTGTTTGAAAAGGTGTGTGTGTGTGTGTGTGTGTGTGTGTGTGTGTGTGTGTGTGTGTGTGTGATTCGGTTTTAATTAACAGCAAAAATGTTCTTATTAATGACCTGTAGCCAACAAAATAAAGTATTTCGTTTCTGTTTTTCAGTTCATTAATTACAAATCAGTGTATTACAGGTACAGGTACTGGAAAAAACCCACAGGTGCAGAGATTTTAGAAATAACAAAATTTATTAATGATCTCAACCCTCGATAAAAAAAAAACATTAAATCGTTGTTGTTATTTTCAGTTCATTAATTAAAATTAATTGATACAGGTGCAAGTACAGTACAGGTACAGAAATCTAAATAAAAAAACGAAAAAAAAAATTATAAATACATCTAATTACAGGTAAGAGATACAGCCAGGTGTTTATTTCTGTCTATTAACACTTTCCTAATTTGTTCCTTTTGTTTATCGTAAGGTAAGTTGAGTTTCTTAGTCCTGTAATGTTTATAAGAAATGTTTTGTGTTGGATCAATGTTTACAAAGTTCTCTTCACCGCTCTTCAATATTCTCTTATCTGTGTCATTCTCCTCTTTAACTCTATTATCCCGACATTCTCTCCTTTCCTTATTTATCGTCGTTTCTGTCTTTTCCCTCTTCTATCTATCTATCTTTATTTACACATCGATGTTTCTTTATCATTATTCTTTCACTTCTCCGACATATTTATTTTTGTGTCTCATGTTCTGTTTTTCAGTTCACCATTTATCGACCTTTAACTATGTTCTTCCCTCTCCTACTTCATTGCTTCCTCCTCTCCCCTACTTTAATTTTCTTTTATGGTCATCTATTCAACATTAACTGAATTGTACTGTGCATTTGTTCCTTCCCACCCCTTCTCTCTCTCTTCTCTCTCTCTCTCTCTACTCCATATACACTAACTCTCATCTCTTCCCTCTCCTCTGTAACACCATGATTTTCTCTCCCTTCCGTCCTTCCCTTCCTCTCTTCTCTTATCTCTATCTCCTTTCTTCCCTCCCTTTTATAACACTACGAATTCTCTACTTCACTTCCATGAATTCTTTCCCTATTCCCTTCCTTCTACTTCTCCTTCCTTCCTTTGCTCCTCCCTCTTTCTGTCTATGTTTCCCTAATAATGTCCTTTCATCCCCGTTCCTTTTCAGAAGTCCTCTTTTCTCTCTCCTTCCTTCCCTCTCACCCTCCTTCCAGCTCTCCTCCCTCCCTCTCACCCACCTTCACTCTCTCTTCCTTCCCGCTCTAATCCCTCCCTCTCACCCTCCTTCCCGCTCTCCTTCCTCCCTCTCACCCACCTTCACACTCTCTTCCTTCCCGCTCTCCTTCCTCCCTCTCACCCACCTTCACTCTCTCTTCCCCGCTCTAATCCCTCCCTCTCATCCTCCTTCCCGCTCTCCTCCCTCCCTCTCACCCACCTTCACTCTCTCTTCCTTCCCGCTCTCTTCCTTCCCGCTCTAATCCCTCCCTCTCACCCTCCTTCCCGCTCTCCTCCCTCCCTCTCACCCACCTTCACGCTCTCTTCCCTCCCTCCTTCCGCTCTCCTCCCTCCCTCTATCGTATACCCTTCATTAATCCTTTCCCTCCCACTAATCTCCCTCACTCTAATGTCCCCGACAACTCTTCCTCCCTCCTACATCCTCCAGGCGTCACCCTCTCCTCCCTCCTACATCCTCCAGGCGTCACCCACTCCTTCCTTCTCTCAACCGTGTCTCCCATCTCTTTTATTTTCCTACTCATTCCCTCTCTAATTCCTTCCCACCCACCCTCCCTCACCCACCTTCCACTCTTTTGCTTCCCTATTCCCTCCCTCCTTTCATCTTCCCCTACCATCCCCCCCCCCCTTTCTTCCTTTCCATCCATCCCATCTTCCGTTCAGCCCCTCCCCTCTCCTCTCCCCCATAATTTGATTCCTAGGAGGGGAGAGGCCAGGCTAATCGAAATCAAAACGTTATTTCCTCTAGCAGGGAGTGGACCCCCCCCTCCCCCCCACGGCACACCTGAGTCACGGGTCGCGAGAGGGGAGAGTTTTGACTAATTTCCCCTCGTCTTCCTGCCTTATGAACTGTTTCCGCTCCCCTTACCTTCAGGGGGTGACACTTGCTGTTGTTGCCGTTCTCTGGGGTTTTCCGAGGAGGAGGAGGGACAAGGAGGAGGAAGAGAAGGAGGAAGAGGGGCTGGAGGACGAATAGGAAGGAGGATGACAAGGAGGATGACAAGGAGAAAAATAAGAGGAGGACAAGGAAAAGGAGGACGAAGAGGAAGAGGACGAGAAGGAAGAGTCGGGGGAGGGGGTCTGGCCAGCTGTTTGAGGTAGATGTGTGTGTGTGTGTGTGTGTGTGTGACTGTGTGTGTGTGTGTGTGTGTGACTGTGTGTGTGTGTGTGTGTGTGTGTGTGTGTGACTGTGTGTGTGTGTGGTAGTGTGTGTGTGTGTGTGTGTGTGTGTGTGTGTGTGTGTGTGTGTGTGTGTGTGTGTGTGGTAGTGTGTGTGTGTGTGTGGCTGTGTGTGTGTGTGTGTGTGTGTGTGTGTGTGTGTGTGTGTGACTGTGTGTGTGTGTGGTAGTGTGTGTGTGTGTGTGACTGTGTGTGTGT
>CAUDMG010001635.1:4115000-4132500 GCA_958450375.1 Homarus gammarus | reverse complement strand
CCTACTCCTTGCCCTCTCTTCCCCGCCCTCCCCTTCTTCTCCCCTCCCCCCTCTCCGTCTCCTTAATTATCTACGCTTTCTCCCTCCCTCACCTGCGGGGATATGAGTAAGAGAACAAGATGTTAAGGGGAGAAGGAGGGAGGAATTGGGGGAGCAGAGGGGGTAGGGGGGGAGAAGGGGAGAAGAAATGAGAGAGAGAGAGAGAGAGAGAGAGAGAGAGAGAGAGAGAGAGAGAGAGAGAGAGAGAGAGAGAGGTTCAAATTCAATCATAAACACAGACAAAAGACCAAAAAAAGAAAGATAAAGAGACAGAGGGGAGGGGAGGGGTGGGGTGGGGTGGGGAGGGGAGGGGAGGGGTGGGGAGGGGAGGGGTGGGGTGGGGAGGAGAGGGGAGGGGGAAGAAAAGGGGGGTTTTAAACGTCGGTTCTAATTTGACAGGATGAGGGTTCAACTTGAATGACAAAATTGTGAAGCTGGTGGTCGGATCAACGAGCTAATTGATCCGATAATTGGAGACTGCTCAGCTCAGATGAAATTGGACAGCGTGGATTAATTGACTGAGTATGGAGAGGAGGGGCAATATCCGGCCAGGGAGGGGAGAGGGAAAAGAGGGGTGGAGAGAGGGGTGGCTGGGAGAGAGGGGAAAAGACAAAGAGAGGAGAGGGGGAAGACAGGGGAGAAGATAGAGAGGGGGGGAGAAAGTGGTAAGAGGTGTGGAGGGAGAGAGGAAAAGACAAAGAGAGGAGAGAGGGAAGAAGGGGAAAGGAGAGGGGAGTGAGGGGGAGAGAGAAGAGAGTGGAAGGGAGAGGAAAGTGGAGAGAAGGGAGTGAAAGAGAGAAGAGAGAGGGAAGAGAGGAGAGGAAAGAGAGAGGAGGGAAGAGAGGGGAGAGAAGAGAGGAGGGAGGAAATATTGAACGGAAAAGAAACGGAAAGGGAGAGAGAGAGAAGAGAATGTTATCATTAATGAATTGGTGTATTTTTGTGTCTGTTTGTTTGTTTGTTTGTTTGATACTGCCTGATTGTGTGTGAGTATTGTTTGTTGGCTCTCTCTCTCTCTCTCTCTCTCTCTCTCTCTCTCTCTACTTGTATCTATATCTATAGTGTATGTATGTATGTATGTATGTATGTATGTATGTATGGATGTATTCCTCTAAATCGGTCAGTAACCTAACCTAACCTAACCTAACCTAACCTAACCTAACCTAACCCTCCAGGTAGCATTAGGGCATTTAATCATCAGGTGAAATAAGCTGGGTGTAAGTATCCAGCAGCACACACACACACACACACACACACACACACAACACACACACACACACAGACAGACAGACAAGCAACACACTACAGACACCCTCCCATTAAACAGGTGTTATTGTCGTGGTAATGAGGTAAAAATAGAACAGGTAAGAAGACTTATAATGAAGCCTTACCTGTTGTCATTCCTCTCACTCCTTCACTACCCTCAACATTCTTAACACACCAAGATTAAAATATAAGTTATCATTCCTCAGTACTTTTTACTTGTACTTTTCAATTTATCTTACTTTTACTTTTTTACTTTACTCTACCTTTATCTTTACTTTAACTTACTTTCACTTTACCTTACTTTTACTCTTTACTTCAATATACTTTTTTACTTAATGAACGAAAAATACATCCCAATCGGTGTATAAAACCAAGACGTTTTTTGCAATATTAATTTTTAGGGTACGTATTGATAATGGAACCAAACTTTTTTTTTTTTTTAATTCCAGGATGATGAGAAATACAAGAGAAAGTTCAGTAGAGGTCCCAAGAGACGCGTCACTCCACCTATCAAGAGATGTCGTCCGTCCTGCAATTAAAAGGCACAATAAAAAAAGTTTCGTTCCCGGGAATGAATATCCGTATTTCGCTCTCTGGTTTGTGGAAATATTATTGTGCGTTTTCTTAGTTTTCTCTGTGATTGCATGTATGTATGTATGTGTATATGTATGTATGTATGTATGTCCACGCACTAAAACAGCTGAGACAGAAAGCAACAGACAGGACAGCTCGCTTCCCTTTACTCCAGAAAATTTAACAAAGATCCAACACCAAGTCGATTGAAAACAAGACAAGACGACGAGGAGAACAAGAAGAAGTTTATGGAGGAAAAATATTACAAGCGGTGTCTGGCTCCTGATAAAAATCTCTCTCCTCTCAACATTTTAGTAGTTACAAGTTGCTGATGGAAATCCCTCCTCTTCCTTGAGACGACAAAGCAAAGTGTGGGGGGGGGGGGGGGATTTCTTTTTTCTTTTTGAAGTTGTCTTAGTAAAAAAAAAATACATATCAAGTGTGTTATCCTAGCCGCGTGTAAAGTTGTGTTATCTTAGTAAAGTGCTCCCTGTGTGTGTCTGTTGCTTCTGTAAACTTAATACACACACACACACACACGAGAAGTTTAGACTTAAGAAATTGGGGAATTCTTTTTAATATTCGTCGAGTTTCCACACCTGTGTAATTTCCAACATGACTCGGTGTTTGTTTTCCAGGTAATTTTCACAGTGTTTCGGTGTGTGTGTGTGTGTGTGTGTGTGTGTGTGTGTGTGTGTGTGTGTGTGTGTGTGTGTGTGTGTGTGTGTGCGTGCGATGTGAGTTATTTGAGCAAACTATTAAGTGTCTGCTACGTGTCAGAATAGAAGAGAATGAATTATTTATAACGATAGTTCAAAAGACATTTATTTCTTTGTAGATCATCATGCTTAATGCCATAATAGTAGTGTTTTTATTTTGCAGTAAATTATAGGATTGTAACAGCACCTTTGCTATATATAAATATTCACCCAAATAACACCAATTTATTCACCAAGTTATTCAACAATAACTCGACCTGTTGACGCTAATACACGGCTGAGCTTGTAACTATCTCAGAGGTCGAGTGCAGGTCAGCTAATTAATCAAACAACCGGCCGGCATTCTCACGCCCAGAGAAGGTAGTATATCCTTACCACTTGAACAGGGAAGAATACTTTACTCAAGTGGTCTCTCAAAGTGTATTCTTACCACTTGAACAGGGAAGAATACTTTACTCAAGTGGTCTCTCAAAGTATATCCTTACCACTTGAACAGGGAAGAATACTTTACTCAAGTGGTCTCTCAAAGTGTATCCTTACCACTTGAACAGGGAAGAATACTTTACTCAAGTGGTCTCTCAAAGTGTATCCTTACCACTTGAACAGGGAAGAATACTTTACTCAAGTGGTCTCTCAAAGTGTATTCACAACACTTCCCTGGAGAGAATTCATAATTTATTCCCTCAGATTATATGTGTGTATATAGCTGCTTCGATAATGAAAGAACAACAGCAAGAAGTGTTTACATCAAGACCTGCCACAACAGCTCTCACAGGATAACTCGTATTTATTTTCTTGACTTTATTTATATATAGTTTGTAATAAGTGAATGTTTTATTACTGAAGACAATAAGGTTGATGAGAGCCCCGCCCAGCCCGGTTTAGCCCCATCCATTCCTACCCAACCCCGCCCAATCCCACCCAGCCCCGCCCAGCTCCTCACCGCCCACATATCCTCTCTTTCGTAAAACTTTCTTCCCTCCAACTCACTTCTCGCCGAGATTATTTCCTCAGAGTCTCATTAACACAAAACCAAGTCGGCCATTACCGTCAGGGGAGGAGGGGGGGGGGGAGGGAGGCAAGAGAGGGGGTAAAGGGAGGGGAAATGTAGATATCTATAACCATAAATATTGGCGGCTATAAAGCTACTTGGGGGGGGGGGGAGGAGGAGTGGGGACTGAGGTAGGGGAAAGAGGGAGGAGAGAGGAAGAGTTGGGGTGGAGAGGAAGGGGGAAGTGGAAGAAAAGTACAGTAAGAGAGCGAGATGAGAGCGGGAAAGAGAATGAGATAATGGGAAAGGCCAAAAGGAGGAGTGAGATAGGGAGGGAAATCGGAGAGGTAAGGGAGGGAAGGAGGGGAGATAAAGGAGGGAAAGAGAGAGGTGAGAGAGGGAAGCAAGAGAGGTGAAGGAGGGAAAGAGAGGTAAAAGAGGGAAAGGAGAGAGGTGAGAGAGGGAAGGAGAGGTGAAAGAGAGATAAGAGAGGTAAAGGAGAGAAGTGAGAGTACAGGAAGAAAGGAGTAAGAGAGGGGAAAAAGAGAGAGGTGAAGGAGAAGTGAAGGAGGGAAGAAAGAGAAGAGTGAGGGAGGGATGGAGAGGGGAAGGAGGGAGGAAGAAGGAGAGGTGAAGGAGGGAAAGGAGAGAGGTGAGAAAGGAAAAGATGGAGTGACGGAGGGAAAAAGAGAGGTAAGGAAAAAGAAGAACAGTGAGGGAGAGAGAAAAGTCACAGGGATAAAGGAGGGAGGGAGGGAAGAAAGAGGTGAAGGAGGAAAGAAAGAGAAGAGGGAAGGAGGAGAAGAGTGAGGGAGAGAGATAGGGAAAGAGAAGAGTCACAGGGATCGATCTTAATGGTAGCGACTCAACTTCAAGTCAGATAATTACTTGGGGAATATAGAGAAGGAATTAAGAATAGTCAGAGATTCTTGGAATACCTTGAATAACACTCCCTAGATGAGGTGGAGGAGGAGGAGGATTTCGGCCTATGGGAAGGGATGGGGAAGGAGGAGAAGGATGGAGACAAGGGAAAGATGGAAGGGGGGGGGGGGGAAGAGGAGCACGTACGCCACCAACTATCTCTATCACCACAACAACACCACCACCACACACCACAACATCACCATCACCACATCACTACAACATCACAACAATATCACCACCACCACATCACTACAACACCACCACCACACACCACAACATCACCAAATCACTACAACACCACCACCACCACCACATCACTACAACACCACCACAACACTATAACACCACCACAACACTATAACAACATCACCACACACCACATCACCATCACCACATCACTACACCACCAAATCACTATAACACCACCACCACATCACTACAACACAAACCACCACACACCACAACCACCACCACAACACCACCACCACTACCACATCACTACAACAACACCACCACCACCACAACACCACCACCACATCACTACAACACCACCACCACATCATTAAAACACCACCGACACCACATCACTATAACAACACCACCACACACCACATCACCATCACTACAACGCCACCACCACATCACTATAACAACACCACCACACACCACATCACCATCACCACATCACTATAACGACACCACCACATCACTACAACACCACCACCACACACTACAACACCACCACCACCAAATTACTATAACACCACCACTAAACCACTACAACACCACCACCATGCACACACCACATCACCACCACCTCCACCACACACCAATAAGGATGGGCAGGACATATCAATCTGGCTATCCGACATATTCGACCTTTTTTATCTATCCGGAAATCCTGCCGGATATTTCTACTATCCGACCGGATATCTGGCTATTTATAATTATTGCACATCATTAATGCCCATTGCTTAACTATATATATACATATATATATATTATATATATAATATATATATATATATATATATATATATATAAAGAGAGAGAGAGAGAGAGTACATTTTCCTTAACCTTACATCAGCGTTTACAGTATTATAAGACTAGAATTTGTCACAGTTTATGCACTCGGCTTTGTGTTCATTAGTTACGTCACAAACTTTGAAGCACTTCTAAACTGTGGCCTTTCCTTGAGTCACTGTAATTAGTGTATAATTCTCTGATCATAATAAATACAGTAGTACAAGAAGGCTACGGGGCAGCTGCTTCCTCTGTACCATCGGTGTGGGATGTGTGTGGTCAGCAAACACCGTAAAAAATGTTCATACTTCCCGCTATAAAATGACTTATTAAGGCAGGACTATCGTTGGTATTCATTATAATGGTCCTCATATGTTGATCTACCCTTTTGTTCAATAAATGTTGATAAACACAAAGATTTCATAATGACCTGATGAGTGGGAAACTAAGAACAAAGATGGGTGTTAGGTTAGGTTAGGTTAGGTTAGGTTAGGTTAGGTTAGCTGAATGAAAATGAAAAGATTAAGATAAAAATGTATACCTTTGCTTTACACTTGATATTTCATGATGGAATATTTATATTTCATGACTATTTTTTTAGAAAAATTTCTAGATTCCGTAAATATCTGGGGATGAGTATGGTGAAAAACCCAGTTTTATTACAATTAGAATGAATTTTTAGTTAAAAGAAATTATGTAAGGAATGAAAGTGACTCTTCACTGTTTCATATAAACTATTATTTTAAAATTCGTGCTTTCGTTATGAAATGTTTCTTTTTCATTAATAATAGATCGATAACTCAGGATCTTTATAATGAAAAATATGAGAGTCTTACCTGAAGTACAACTCATTTTATAGATAAATGGATAATATTTTTTCCCTGTTGTTGGGCGCACAAATGGTGCTCTAACTGGCGGTGGACCAGACAGTACAGCCCACCAGCTGACACAAGTTTTCCGCCCTATGTTTGAGGTAATCGCTGGTGTACAGTTAATCAAATATCACGGTCAGCAACAATTTCCGATGTGTAAATATGTACAATCAAAGACAAAAGTCGTGTCGCGGTTCTGTCCGAAGATTAAATATAACTCGTGAAGCATTATGAGAGCCCTACCACAAGGCTGAGCGCACCAAAAGTTTAGCCCTTCGGCATATGTTATCACCAAATTTCAAGACACGAGTTTTGTCTTTCATTGTACATATTTATTGTCATTAATTGAAACACATTATCACAATGAAAACTAAGAACAAAAAAATCATGGAACACAACACAACACAACACACCCTCACTCAGTATCACAGTACCGGACGAGACGCCGAGAGTCGAAACCAAATCATGTTGTTACAAGAGGAAACATTCACCCTTCAGGTACTGTACCACACACATTTATAAATATATACAGTCCACACACACACACACACACACACACACACACACACACACACACACACACACACACACACACACACACACACACACACACACACACACACACACACACACACACACACACACTTTACTGTTACAAATAGGCAAATTTCAAGTATGCACACACCTACTCAAGTCATCTTGTTACACCAGACTTACTGCACCTGCACACATTATTAGACATGAATCATATAAAATAGGAAAGGGTAAAAATATACCAGTACACCACAAAACAAAACCAAGATATAATACTTTAATTAGGATTAGTCGGCCAGACGCCAGGTATCCGGTATCCAGCTGATATAAATACACACCAACCACCACAACACCACAACATCACCACAACACCACACCACCACCACAACACCACAACATCACCACAACAGAAGCCACCAACTATCTCGCCCATCACAACACCTCAACAAGCCTCACAATATTCCTCCTTCATCTCTATTGTCCGTTTGTCGTCACATTGTTAGTGTTGGGGTCACAGATATAAATAGACGCCCCCTTTCCTCTCAGTCCAATTTAATGTTTTTCAATATATTTCTTTTTTATTATTGTTTACGTGACTATAAATCATCTCTCTTACGGTAGTCAAAAATATATATTGTATCTTTGCATTTATTGTATTATTGTATTGAGTTGTTAATTGGGCACTACAGGGGTTATACCACAAGGTTATGGTGTTATGCTACAAGGTTATGGTGTTATACTACAATGTTATGGTGTTATACTACAAGGTTATGGTGTTATACTACAAGGTTATGGTGTTATACTACAAGGTTATGGGTGTTATACTACAAGGTTATGGTGTTATGCTACAAGGTTATGGTGTTATACTACAAGGTTATGGTGTTATGCTACAAGGTTATGGGTGTTATACTACAAGGTTATGGTGTTATGCTACAAGGTTATGGTGTTATGCTACAAGGTTATGGTGTTATGCTACAAGGTTATGGTGTTATACTACAAGGTTATGGTGTTATGCTACAAGGTTATGGTGTTATACTACAAGGTTATGGGTGTTATACTACAAGGTTATGGGTGTTATACTACAAGGTTATGGTGTTATACTACAAGGTTATGGGTGTTATACTACAAGGTTATGGTGTTATACTACTAGGTTATGGTGTTATACTACAAGGTTATGGGTGTTATACTACAAGGTTATGGTGTTATACTACAAGGTTATGGGTGTTATACTACAAGGTTATGGTGTTATACTACAAGGTTATGGGTGTTATACCACAAGGTTATGGGTGTTATACTACAAGGTTATGGTGTTATACTACAAGGTTATGGGTGTTATACTACAAGGTTATGGGTGTTATACTACAAGGTTATGGGTGTTATACTACAAGGTTATGGGTGTTATACTACAAGGTTATGGTGTTATACTACAAGGTTATGGGTGTTATACTACAAGGTTATGGGTGTTATAGTACAAGGTTATGGGTGTTATACTACAAGGTTATGGGTGTTATACTACAAGGTTATGGGTGTTATACTACAAGGTTATGGGTGTTATAATACAAGGTTATGGTGTTATACTACAAGGTTATGGGAGTTATACTACTTGTGTATTAAATTCTTTCCGTCACAAAGAAGTAAAAATAGAGAATGGGATAAATATATGTTCTAAATGTAAGTTCACATCACATGTTTACGTGTACATGTGTGTGTGTGTGTGTGTGTGTGTGTGTGTGTGTGTGTGTGTGTGTGTGTGTATACAGTGATAATTACCCGCGTTAGAAACAAATACATAAAACATAAACCCCGAGAGAAATATTTACCTTAAACCTATAATACCTGTAATTAACGCAATAATGATCAATATATGTACAACTATACCATTAAAGTAAATCATCTTAAACTTATGAAAAACTATATAATTCTTGGGTATGATAATATATTAGTGAGCCAAGTAATTACTCTCATTAATATTTAAAGGGGTATTATGAGCGAGTTTTGGGCGATAACAAAGGCGCTGGGGCACGACTCTGACGGCTACAAGGGAAACAAATGTGCCTTAATTATTTCCATTATATTTCTCATCCACAATATTTTTTCTTTGCCTTATTTGCTATGTCTTTCTACTTCTCCTCTTCCTCTCCACCATCCTTTCATTCCTCTTCGTCCTCCCCTTTCTCAACCTCCTCCTTTGCCTGCCCAAAAAGAATCAATCCATTAATTCTTTCTAGGAATCAATAAACCGACAAGAGGGCCCACATTCGAGCCTCTCTCTCTCTCTCTCTCTCTCTCTCTCTCTCTCTCTCTCTCTCTCTCTCTCTCTCTCTCAATGGTCGTATTACCCAGAAGCACATCATTAATTTTTCACTCAGCAAATCCCCGGGAAACGTTTTAAGGTGTGAGTGAGACCAGACGTAGAAGGAGGGGGGGGGGGGTGATGTGTGTGTGTGTGTGTGTGTGTGTGTGTGTGTGTGTGTGTGTGTGTGTGTGTGTGAACCGCCTCTCATTAACGCGTGTAAACTTGGTGAGTTTTCTGGTGAGGCTGTTTGCTGCCGTGAGGTGAGGGAGGGAGGGAGGGAAGGAGGGAAAGATGGAGGGAGGGAAGGAGGGAGGGAAGGAGGGAAAGAGGGAGTGAGGGAGGGAAAGAGGGAGTGACGGAGGGAGGAAGGATGTGAAGGGTTGGGGAGTGTATAAGAGAGAGGGACGAAGTGGTCAGGTTTTAAGGACGGAGGGAGGGAGGGGGGAGGGGGGAGGGGGGAGGGGGGAAGGGGGGGATTTTGGTGAGAAGGAGGGAATTAGGAAGGAAGGTGGTCAGGGGAGGGGAAGAGGGAGAGTTTGTGAGGGTTAGGAGAGGGATGAAGAGAGGGAGGGGGGGAGGAGGATGGGAGGGAGGAATGGTGTGTGTGTGTGTGTGTGTGTGTGTGTGTGTGTGTGTGTGTGTGTGTGTGTGTGTGGAAGGTACTGTGTGTAAGTGCCGGTGTCACCATAACACAACACCGAGCCATGAGGAATGGGCAGGTAGTGAAGTGATCGGCAATGCGCTAGCTCGACGTGGATCACATGTACGACTGGAGGTGGGAAGGAAATTTCGTTACCTGGTTTCTTCCCCGCGATGTGCTAGTGCTCTAGATGGAGAGTTTAGTGTGAGCTACTCGTGTGCACCTTGAGAGGGATGAAGAGAGGAGGGGGGAGGAGGATGGGAGTTGGAGGATATGGTGTGTGTGTGTGTGTGTGTAGATGTGTGTGTGTGTGTGTGTGTGTGTGTGGTGTGGTATATGTATGGTGTATAGTGTGTGTGTGTGTGTGTGTGTGTGTGTGTGTGTGTGTGTGTGTGTATGTGTGTACTCTGAATGACATTGGACTAAACTCTACGGGTCTTTTTAATCCAAATTCATTTTAGTATGTCATAGAACTTGTGTTTTTCTGTACGGTTTTTTTTATATAAAGAAGAGAAATAATCACAATACAACGGGACGTCAAGTTTATAGTGCAGGTCTTACTGTTATCTGTCTGAGGGTCATTAAACCACTTAATTAAATTAGGCCATTACACGACTAATTTAAATTGACCCATTAAACCAATTACTCAAATTTGTTATACCATAATGTAGTGAAAAAGGCAGATGACACGAGGACCAGAGAGAACACACAGACACACACACACACACACAGACACACACACACACACATACACACACACATACACACACATACACACACACATACACACACACACACACACACACACACACACACACACACACACACACACACATACATACATACACACACACATACATACATACACACACACATACACACACACATACACACACATACACACACACACATACACACACACACACACACACACACACATACACACACACACATACATATACACACACACAGAGACAGACAGACACACACACACACACACACACACACACACTTTACAAAATAAAAAGTCTTACAATATTAAAAACTGACAATTACCATCAACTTCTATTGCACATTATAGCTTAACGTTCTGTGTTAGTGCTGTATGACGCGTATAACTGGAGTCCCGTGTGTATACTCCTGTAGTATATCTTGGTGTATAATCATGGGGGTTATGGCTGAAGGTGTATTAATATGGAGAGTATTGTGGAAATCCTTATGGATTGGGGGCGTATTATATCTAACCTAACCTAACCTAACCTAACTTAATCAAACCTAACCTACATTGATTTAACCCAACCCTAACCTAACCTAACCTAACTTAATCAAACCTAAACTACATTGATTTAACCCAACCCTAACCTAACCTAATATGACCTACACTTTATTTACCCTAACTTAACTTGATCTAATATAACAAAACATCCTAACATAACTTTTCCTAACATAATCTGATATAAACTAACCTAACCTAATCCTGAAAGTATCATTAGGGTGTTTCTTCATTAGTTGAAATAATCTTAGGAGGGGGGCTAATCTTCAGGTGATCCCATCATATATACGTTCCCTAACACATATTAAAACTCGACCCATTCTACCTCTCCTTAGTGTTGATTCCTTCTCCCTATTCCAATAGTGTTACTTCGATTTCTGGGTCCGCGAGCTGGTTGCCTCCATCCCCGCTCCTGTACTGCTCCCGAAGTGCTGTATAGGCCTTTGTGTACCTTCCCATAGTGCTGTACAGGCCTCTGTGTACCTCCCATAGTGCTGTACAGGCCCTTGTGTACCACCCATAGTGCTGTACAGGCCCTTGTGTACCACCCATAGTGCTGTACAGGCCCTTGTGTACTACCCATAGTGCTGTACAGGCCCTTGTGTACCACCCATAGTGCTGTACAAGCCTCTGTGTACCTCTCATAGTGCTGTACAGGCCCTTGTGTACCACCCATAGTGCTGTACAGGCCCTTGTGTACCACCCATAGTGCTGTACAGGCCCTTGTGTACCACCCATAGTGCTGTATAGGTCCCTGTGTACCACCCATAGTGCTGTACAGGCCCTTGTGTACCTCCCATAGTGCTGTACAAGCCTCTGTGTACCTCTCATAGTGCTGTACAGGCCCTTGTGTACCTCCCATAGTGCTGTATAGGTCCCTGTGTACCACCCATAGTGCCGTACAGGCCCTTGTGTACCTCCCATAGTGCTGTACAAGCCTCTGTGTACCTCTCATAGTGCTGTACAGGCCCTTGTGTACCACCCATATTGCTGTACAGGCCCTTGTGTACCTCCCATAGTGCTGTACAGGCCCTTGTGCACCTCCCATAGTGCTGTACAAGATTCTGTGTACCTCCCATAGTGCTGTACAGGCCCTTGTGTACCACCCAGAGTGCTGTACAGGCCCTTGTGTACCTCCCATAGTGCTGTACAGGCCCTTATGTACCTCCCATAGTACTGTACAAGACTGTGCAGCCCCCACTGTGCTGTACAAGAACCTGTGCAGCCCCCATAGTGCTGTACAAGAACCCGTGCAGCCCCCATAGTGCTGTACAACAACCTGTGCAGCCCCCATAGTGCTGTACAAGCCACTAGGCCACTCAGGTACTGTGGCTGGCTATTACCAACTCGTGGGCAGGTCGTTATCAAGCTGCTTCTCTACTTTTACTGTTCAACTTTACAACTCTTTCCTTTCTCACGTCTCTCCAGGCAGCCATGTTTACAAAGCCATTTACGAAACTCTTAACATTATTTCATATTTTTTTTTTTTAATTTTCACTTCAACAACGTCTGGTTAAATTAGGTAGTTAATTTAGGTTAGGTTAGGTCAGGTTTGGATTTAGGTTAATTTAGGTTAGATTAATATAGGTTATAGTAAGTTAGAGGTTGTCAATAAGGTTTTGAGTCCCATTTCACTTGCTAACATTCCATACCTTACTGATACTGACAATGTGTGTGTGTTTGAGCGCGCGTGTGTTTGTGAGTTTGCGCGCGCGCGTGTGTGTGTGTGTGTGTGTATGAGTTTGCGCATGCGTTTGTATGTATGTTTGTGTGTATTAAAAGTTATGAGTGATTTGTTTTATCAGCACACCCACCCACTACTATGCTAATGTGAGAGTACAAAGTGACTGTGGTCCGCTATGCCAACACACAGAGGCATTAAGTGGCATATGAAATTTATGCTAATTTTAATTGATGCTCAGGAAAGTGTGAAACGTGTTCAGTGGTAAATATTTCCTGTAGTGTTGTGTGTACAGCCATTTATGTAATACAGACATGTACTGGTACACACACACACACACCAGCGAGACAAGATGTGCCCTGAAGGCGCTCCTAGTATGAGCAGCCAGGCTGAGTCGGTTTGCCCCCCCCCCCTCCCCCTGCTATATCCCAACGCCCAACCAGCCTTGCTACACCAGGATCTATTCAGCAGAAGATTCAAGTGATGATCGAACGGTTGACTACCAAACAGTGTTCCTATAGTGCACTCCAAGGAAAAGCACGAACACACAGCTGTGTAATACTGAGTGTGGCTGGATCTGACCTAACCTGACCTGACCTCACGGCGTCACCTGACCTAACCTGAAGGAACATAAGAACATAAGAATGGAGGAAACTGCAGCGGGCCTATTGACCCATACTGGGCAGTCCCGTTTATACCCAACCCCAATTGCTCATATAAGCATCCAACCTATGTATGAAGTTATTCAGCGTATTCGAGTTAATGATGATATTTGGTAACTTGTTCCACTCATCCACTACTCTGTTTCCAAGCCAGTGTTTACCAATTTCACGCCTAAACCTAAATTTGTCTAATTTAAAACCATTGTTACCGGTTCGCTCCTGGTTGGATAGTTTGAGTACCTTTGTAATGTCCCCTTTGTTTAACCCTGACTTCCATTTATACACCTCTATCATGTCGCCCCTCACTCTACGTCTCTCGAGGGAGTGCAAATTAAGATGCTTTAACCTGTCTTTGTATTCAAGGTTCCTAATGCCCGGGATTAGTCTTGTCATTCTCCTCTGGATTCTTTCCAATGATTCTATATCCATTCTGTAATACGGTGACCAGAACTGAACTGCGTAATCCAGGTGAGGTCTCACAAGCGCTAGATATAATTTTAAGATGACCTCGCTAGTCTTGTAACTAACACTCCTTTGTATGAACCCAAGTACTTTATTAGCCTAGTTACGAGCAAAAACACATTGTTTACTTGGGTTAAGATTCCTACTTATCATTACTCCTAAATCTCTCTCGCAGTTGGATTCCACAATGGCATCGTTGTTCATCTGGTAACTGGTTTCCCTGTTTACATCTCCTATACTGAGTACTTTACATTTGTCCACATTGAATTTCATCTGCCATTTTTCCGACCATTCGAAAAATTTGTTTAGATCTTCCTGTAGTTTTGCAGAGTCCTCGTCAGATTTAATTACACGTCCTATTTTAGTGTCATTAGCAAATTTACTTACGTTGCTGTCTATGCCGATATCTATGTCGTTTATGTATATAATAAATAATAATGGTCCAAGTACTGAGCCTTGGGGAACTCCACTAGTGACGTTGCTCCAATGCGATTTAGTGCCGTTTATGCTCACTCGCTATTTCCTGTCCCTTAACCACGCCCTAATCCATTTAAGGATATTACCTTTGATGCCATGCGCTTCTACCTTTTTAATTAGTCTTTCGTGGGGGACTCTGTCGAAGGCTTTGCTAAAGTCGAGATATGCCACATCATAATTGTGCCCCTCGTCCACCGATTCGAAAACTGATGAAAAGAATGTTAATAAGAACATAAGAACATAAGAAAATAAGGAGTCTGCAATAGGCCGGTTGGCCTGTGCATGGCCATAGTTAGACATGAACGCCCGCTTGTGAAGCCATGTTGGGAATCATTGATCAACTTGTGCTTCTCCAGGTGACTTCGAATAGCGTTTGAAATAATTGAGTCGAGTAATTTACCTACTGTTGATGTTAGACTGATTGGGCGGTAGTTAGAGGATAGTGATCTATCCCCCTTCTTGAAAATCGGTATTACATTTGCTATCCTCCAGGATTCTGGTACTACACCTGTTTTTAATGACATGTTAAACAACTTTGCTTAAGGCATACTAAGCTCTTCCTTACATTCCTTTAATACTCTGGCAAATATCTCATCGGGACCAGGTGACTTATTAGGCTTCAGTTTGTCTATTTGCTTATTAACATCGTTACTAGTCACTACTATCTCGCTTAATTTGTTTTCTTCACTATCTCTGAATAGAGTCGGTGCCTCAGGTACCATGTTTAAATTTTCGGTGGTGAAAACTGTTGAAAACTATCTATTCAGATTATTGCTCATTTCTCCGTCGTTATCAGTTAGCTCGCCGGTATCTGAACGTATTGGTCCAATCTTATCTCATGTTTTAGTTTGATACATTTGGTAGAATCCTTTGGGGTTTGTTTTCGCCCCCCCCCCCCCCTGCTATCTTCAGTTCATAGTTCCTCTTGGCTTTTCTTATCTCGGTCTTAACCCTACCGGCCAATACCTTATAATACTCCCGGGGGTAAAATTCGCCACGATTTATCCTTCTACCCATAGCCTTCCTTTGGCCAATAATGTTCTTCAAATAATTATTTATCCATTTAGGGTCATTGTTGTCTGATCTGAGTTTTTTGTATGGTATGTTCTGCCTTTGTGCATTAAGTAACTTGTTATTTAAATTGTCGTGGAACTCGGCAATCTCAGATCTCGTTATCAGGTCGGTGTCATCTGTCAGGTTCACATCCAAGCGAGACACCCCCTCTCTCACCTGCCTCTTTAAACTGTCAAAGTTCGCCCTTCTGAAATCTGGGACTTTAATGGAATTCCCTTTACGTCTGACCTGAAAATCTAACTGGAATCTAATTTCTTTGTGATCGCTCTTTGCAAGTTTGTTCCCTACCTCGACATTGCTAATGAGGTTTTCTCTGTTCGACAGAACTAAATCGAGTATATTATTACCCCGGGTGGGTTCGGTTATATGTTGACTTAGGAAACAATCCTTGATCGTTTCGAGGAAATCCCCTGATACTGAGCTACCTGTAAGGTCAGTCCAATCTATTTGGCCAAGGTTAAATCTCCTACTATACAGACTTTGTTGTGTATGGAAGCCCTGCACATTTCATCCCAGATAAGTCGCTCATTAACTCTATCAAGATTGGGAGGTCTTTATATTACTCCTGTGATTAATTTTTCCCTACCGTCGATTAATTCTATCCAAATTGTTTCTGTATTCCGCTCAGTTTTTATTTCCTTATTTATTTCGCACTTCAGATTATCCCTGACATAGATGGCGACTCCGCCTCCTTTCCTGGACGGCCTATCAGTATGGAACAATTTGTAATCCGTAATTTGGTATTCGACAGGTAACTCACGTGAGTCTAGGTTGATCCATGTTTCAGTGAATGCTATTATATCGATTTTTTCGGTACATATCAAGGCCCTAATATCATCCATTTTGTTTCTCATACTTCTACTGTTCGCGTAGTAGACATTTAAGTTAGTCGTGTTCTGAGTCCTCCCTTTACCGCGTTTAGGTTTAAATTCCCTGTCTAATTTAGTTTTGTTATCGTTCCTAACACTATTTCCCTGTAATCTTTCACTTGGTTTACCAGCTACCACTGCAGTCTCCTCCACCCCCGTGCTCCTATGGAGCACACCTGCATTGTCCTGGCCACGTGGCCACACGAACTGATTGCTATAAGAACAGCCCAGTCCCAACCATTGTAAAAATTATCAAAACCTAATTATTATATATCATATTTGTGTCACCTATGTTACCTGTATATCATTTGTAAATCAAGAGACGCATTCCTCCATTATGATATTGTATATTTTCAGCCTTCGGGCTGCCATGCTCTTTCAATAAACCGTTAATTATTATTATTATTTACACACACACATATCGTTCGCATCTGAACATTAAATAAATAATTTATATGAAACGTCAATGACCTGAATATTAGGTTAAGTTAGGTTAGATTATGTTTAGTTAGATTAAGTCAGATTAGGTTAGGTTGGATTAGGTTTAGTTAGATTAGGTTAGATTGGATTAAGCTTACGGTAAGATAGGTGAGAGTAGCTCATATTAGGCTAGGTTAACATTAGCACTAAATCATAAGAACATAAGAAAATAAGGAGTCTGCAATAGGCCGGTTGGCCTGTGTATGGCAGCTCCTGTCAAGTGTTACTGCCGCTCTATCATCCTTGAATCTATCTAGCCTCCTTCTAAAACTTTCCAGCGTTCCAGTACTTACTACAAAGTTGCTAAGATTGTTCCACTCGTCTACCACCATATTTGTGAAACAGTTCCTTCCTATCTCCCTCCTAAACCTAAACTTATCCAACTTAAATCCGTTGCTACGAGTCCTATCCTGCTCGGATATTATAAGAACTTTATCTATATCGCCTTTATTGATTCCTTTCACCCACTTAAATACTTCTATCATATCCGCAAACTTGCTTATGTCACTGCTGATCCCAGTATCTAGATCGTTTATGTAGATTATGAACAAGAGCGAGCCCAGTACTGGCCCCTGGGGAACCCCACTGGTTACACAGCCCCCCTCTGTGTTCTATCGGTGAGCCATGATTTTATCCAATTTAAGA
>CAUDMG010001635.1:4095000-4110000 GCA_958450375.1 Homarus gammarus | reverse complement strand
TTGTTGTTGTCGTGGTTGTTATTGTTGTTGTCGTGGTTGTTATTGTTGTTGTCGTGGTTGTTATTGTTGTTGTCGTGGTTGTTATTGTTGTTGTCGTGGTTGTTATTGTTGTTGTCGTGGTTGTTATTGTTGTTGTCGTGGTTGTTATTGTTGTTGTCGTGGTTGTTATTGTTGTTGTTGTGGTTGTTATTGTTGTTGTCGTGGTTGTTATTGTTGTTGTTGTGGTTGTTATTGTTGTTGTCGTGGTTGTTATTGTTGTTGTCGTGGTTGTTATTGTTGTTGTCGTGGTTGTTATTGTTGTTGTCGTGGTTGTTATTGTTGTTGTCGTGGTTGTTATTGTTGTTGTCGTGGTTGTTATTGTTGTTGTCGTGGTTGTTATTGTTGTTGTTGTGGTTGTTATTGTCGTGGTTGTTATTGTTATTGTTGTGGTTGTTATTGTTGTTGTCGTGGTTGTTATTGTTGTTGTTGTGGTTGTTATTGTTGTTGTCGTGGTTGTTATTGTTGTTGTCTTGGTTGTTATTGTTGTTGTCGTGTGTTGTTATTGTTTGTTGTCGTGTGTTGTTATGTTGTTGTCGTGGTTGTTGTTGTGGTTGTTATTGTCGTGGTTGTTATTGTTATTGTTGTGGTTGTTATTGTTGTTGTCGTGGTTGTTATTGTTGTTGTTGTGGTTGTTATTGTTGTTGTCGTGGTTGTTATTGTTGTTGTCGTGGTTGTTATTGTTGTTGTCGTGGTTGTTATTGTTGTTGTCGTGGTTGTTATTGTTGTTCTCGTGGTTGTTATTGTTGCTGTCGTGGTTGTTATTGTTGTTGTCGTGGTTGTTACTTTTGTTGTCGTGGTTGTTATTGTTGTTGTCGTGGTTGTTACTGTTGTTGTCGTGGTTGTTATTGTTGTTGTCGTGTTGTTATTGTTGTTGTCGTGGTTGTTATTGTTGTTGTCGTGGTTGTTATTGTTGTGGTTGTTTTTGTTGTTGTCGTGGTTGTTATTGTTGTTGTCGTGGTTGTTATTGTTGTTGTCGTGGTTGTTATTGTTGTTGTCGTGGTTGTTATTGTTGTTGTCGTGGTTGTTATTGTTGTTTGTGGTTGTTACTGTTGTTGTCGTGGTTGTTATTGTTGTTGTCGTGGTTGTTATTGTTGTCGTGGTTGTTATTGTTGTTGTCGTGGTTGTTATTGTTATTGTTGTGGTTGTTATTGTTGTTGTTGTGGTTGTTATTGTTGTTGTCGTGGTTGTTATTGTTATTGTCGTGGTTGTTATTGTTGTTGTCGTGGTTGTTATTGTTGTTGTCGTGGTTGTTATTGTTGTTGTCGTGGTTGTTATTGTTGTTGTCGTGGTTGTTATTGTTGTTCTCGTGGTTGTTATTGTTGTTGTCGTGTTGTTACTGTTGTTGTCGTGGTTGTTATTGTTGTTGTCGTGGTTGTTATTGTTGTCGTGGTTGTTATTGTTGTTGTCGTGGTTGTTATTGTTATTGTTGTGGTTGTTATTGTTGTTGTCGTGGTTGTTATTGTTGTTGTCGTGGTTGTTATTGTTATGTGTGTTGTTATTGTTGTTGTCGTGGTTGTTTATTGTTGTTGTCGTGTTGTGTTTTGTTATTGTGTGGTGTTATTGTTGTGTGTTGTTACTGTTGTTGTCGTGGTTGTTATTGTTGTTGTCGTGGTTGTTATTGTTGTTGTCGTGGTTGTTATTGTTGTTGTCGTGGTTGTTATTGTTGTTGTCGTGGTTGTTATTGTTGTTCTCGTGGTTGTTATTGTTGTTGTCGTGGTTGTTACTGTTGTTGTCGTGGTTGTTATTGTTGTTGTCGTGGTTGTTATTGTTGTCGTGGTTGTTATTGTTGTTGTCGTGGTTGTTATTGTTATTGTTGTGGTTGTTATTGTTGTTGTCGTGGTTGTTATTGTTGTTGTCGTGGTTGTTATTGTTATTGTCGTGGTTGTTATTGTTGTTGTCGTGGTTGTTATTGTTGTTGTCGTGGTTGTTATTGTTATTGTCGTGGTTGTTATTGTTGTCGTGGTTGTTACTGTTGTTGTCGTGGTTGTTATTGTTATTGTCGTGGTTGTTATTGTTGTTGTCGTGGTTGTTATTGTTGTTGTCGTGGTTGTTATTGTTATTGTCGTGGTTGTTACTGTTGTTGTCGTGGTTGTTATTGTTATTGTCGTGGTTGTTATTGTTGTCGTGGTTGTTACTGTTGTTGTCGTGGTTGTTATTGTTATTGTCGTGGTTGTTACTGTTGTTGTCGTGGTTGTTATTGTTGTTGTCGTGGTTGTTATTGTTGTTGTCGTGGTTGTTATTGTTGTTGTCGTGGTTGTTATTGTTGTTGTCGTGGTTGTTATTGTTATTGTCGTGGTTGTTATTGTTGTCGTGGTTGTTATTGTTGTTGTCGTGGTTGTTATTGTTATTGTCGTGGTTGTTATTGTTGTTGTCGTGGTTGTTATTGTTGTTGTCGTGGTTGTTATTGTTATTGTTGTGGTTGTTATTGTTGCTGTCGTGGTTGTTATTGTTGTTGTCGTGGTTGTTATTGTTATTGTCGTGGTTGTTATTGTTGTTGTCGTGGTTGTTATTGTTGTTGTCGTGGTTGTTATTGTTATTGTCGTGGTTGTTATTGTTGTCGTGGTTGTTACTGTTGTTGTCGTGGTTGTTATTGTTATTGTCGTGGTTGTTATTGTTGTTGTCGTGGTTGTTATTGTTGTTGTCGTGGTTGTTATTGTTGTTGTCGTGGTTGTTATTGTTATTGTTGTGGTTGTTATTGTTGCTGTCGTGGTTGTTATTGTTGTTGTCGTGGTTGTTATTGTTATTGTCGTGGTTGTTATTGTTGTTGTCGTGGTTGTTATTGTTGTTGTCGTGGTTGTTATTGTTATTGTCGTGGTTGTTATTGTTGTCGTGGTTGTTACTGTTGTTGTCGTGGTTGTTATTGTTATTGTCGTGGTTGTTATTGTTGTTGTCGTGGTTGTTATTGTTGTTGTCGTGGTTGTTATTGTTGTTGTCGTGGTTGTTATTGTTGTTGTCGTGGTTGTTATTGTTATTGTCGTGGTTGTTATTGTTGTTGTCGTGGTTGTTATTGTTGTCGTGGTTGTTATTGTTGTTGTCGTGGTTGTTATTGTTATTGTTGTGGTTGTTATTGTTGTTGTCGTGGTTGTTATTGTTGTTGTCGTGGTTGTTATTGTTATTGTCGTGGTTGTTATTGTTGTTGTCGTGGTTGTTATTGTTGTTGTCGTGGTTGTTATTGTTATTGTCGTGGTTGTTATTGTTGTCGTGGTTGTTACTGTTGTTGTCGTGGTTGTTATTGTTATTGTCGTGGTTGTTATTGTTGTTGTCGTGGTTGTTATTGTTGTTGTCGTGGTTGTTATTGTTGTTGTCGTGGTTGTTATTGTTGTTCTCGTGGTTGTTATTGTTGTTGTCGTGGTTGTTACTGTTGTTGTCGTGGTTGTTATTGTTGTTGTCGTGGTTGTTATTGTTGTCGTGGTTGTTATTGTTGTTGTCGTGGTTGTTATTGTTATTGTTGTGGTTGTTATTGTTGTTGTCGTGGTTGTTATTGTTGTTGTCGTGGTTGTTATTGTTATTGTCGTGGTTGTTATTGTTGTTGTCGTGGTTGTTATTGTTGTTGTCGTGGTTGTTATTGTTATTGTCGTGGTTGTTATTGTTGTCGTGGTTGTTACTGTTGTTGTCGTGGTTGTTATTGTTATTGTCGTGGTTGTTATTGTTGTTGTCGTGGTTGTTATTGTTGTTGTCGTGGTTGTTATTGTTGTTGTCGTGGTTGTTATTGTTATTGTCGTGGTTGTTATTGTTGTCGTGGTTGTTATTGTTGTTGTCGTGGTTGTTATTGTTATTGTCGTGGTTGTTATTGTTGTTGTCGTGGTTGTTATTGTTGTTGTCGTGGTTGTTATTGTTATTGTTGTGGTTGTTATTGTTGCTGTCGTGGTTGTTATTGTTGTTGTCGTGGTTGTTATTGTTATTGTCGTGGTTGTTATTGTTGTTGTCGTGGTTGTTATTGTTGTTGTCGTGGTTGTTATTGTTATTGTCGTGGTTGTTATTGTTGTCGTGGTTGTTATTGTTGTTGTCGTGGTTGTTATTGTTGTTGTCGTGGTTGTTATTGTTGTTGTCGTGGTTGTTATTGTTGTTGTCGTGGTTGTTATTGTTGTTGTCGTGGTTGTTATTGTTGTGGTTGTTATTGTTGCTGTCGTGGTTGTTATTGTTGTTGTCGTGGTTGTTATTGTTATTGTCGTGGTTGTTATTGTTGTTGTCGTGGTTGTTATTGTTGTTGTCGTGGTTGTTATTGTTATTGTCGTGGTTGTTATTGTTGTCGTGGTTGTTACTGTTGTTGTCGTGGTTGTTATTGTTATTGTCGTGGTTGTTATTGTTGTTGTCGTGGTTGTTATTGTTGTTGTCGTGGTTGTTATTGTTGTTGTCGTGGTTGTTATTGTTGTTGTCGTGGTTGTTATTGTTATTGTCGTGGTTGTTATTGTTGTTGTCGTGGTTGTTATTGTTGTCGTGGTTGTTACTGTTGTTGTCGTGGTTGTTATTGTTATTGTCGTGGTTGTTATTGTTGTTGTCGTGGTTGTTATTGTTGTTGTCGTGGTTGTTATGTTGTCGTGGTTGTTATTGTTGTTGTCGTGGTTGTTATTGTTGTTGTCGTGGTTGTTATTGTTGTTGTCGTGGTTGTTATTGTTGTTGTCGTGTTTTTGTATAAAGTTTTAGTAATTGATTTATTTTTTTCTTAATATGTTGATTTAACTTATCTCTCTCTCTCTCTCTCTCTATCTCTCTCTCTCTCTATCTGTCTCTCTCTCTCTCTCTCTAAATCCATCGCTCCCCTAGCATTTAGTCCACCGCCCAACCGAGAGTTATGTGTGTGTGAGTATCGAAGGCTTGTTCTTGCTATCAGTAACACACACACACATACAGATGAGCCGGGGATTTGGCCGGTGTTGACTGTGAGGTGTGAGGCAGTACTGTATAGCTCTTTCTGTATAATCTTCAAATGTTTTCTCTCTTTATTTCTTTCTCTCTTTTTGCCCCTTTCTCTTTTACCCTTTTTCTCTCTTTATCCCTTTCTCTCTTTAAACCTTTTTTCTCTTTACCCCTTCTATGTCCTTAACCCTTTCAATATGTAAACTTTTTTCTCTTTACCCCTTCTCTCTCCTTACCCCTTTCTCTTTTTACCCATTTTTCTATCTTTAAACTCATTCTCTCTTTACCCTTTTATCTATAATATTTAACTTTTTCTTTATCCATTTATTCTTTAACTTTTTCTCATTTTACCCCTTTCTTTCTTTACCTGTTTTTCTATCACCTTTAACCTGTTTTTTTTCTTTGCCCCGCTCTCTCTCTCTACCCCTTTCTCTCTTTTTACCACTTTCTCTCTTTACCCCTTTCTCATTTTTCACTTTTTTTAGTTTTTCGTATTATTTATATTTCTCTTTCTCCCCCTTTTTATCGCTGCATTTCTGCCTTTATTGTTATTTTTTCTTTATATTTTATTCATTTTCCTAAAGGTGAATTATTTTCTGTCTTTTTTCCTCTTTTATTTGTAGTTTCTCCTTAAGTTTTCTATTTTCTTTAGTTGGTAAATTTATAGAAACGCATTATCTTTCCTATGGTATCTGGTGAGTTTCGAACGAAAATTTTATTAATTTCCACCGGAAAACACTAGTTTTCTTTTAGATAAACCCTCCCCCCCCCCCCCCTTCAACCAACAATCTTAAGGGGAAAAGTTGGAAATTGTTTGTTTTTTTTAGTAAATCACATAAATAAAATACCAACCAACCAAACCAAACCTAACCTAACCAAACCTAACCAGGGTTGCACCTCTTCCATTCCTTATTGTTAGGCTGAAGAAAACTGTGGTGACACAGCCAAATGTGTTGTTCTTCACGCAGCTCTGGAAGCTGACGGACCTGCTGGGTAGTCAGGACAACCACATCGGTGTTTTGGTTGAGCAGTGAATGGTAGTGATCTTTTCAGCGCTGAAGGAGGCCTTCATCGTCTTTAATTATGGAGTTACCGTCGGATGAGCGGAGGGGGGCTGCGCCACGAGTGTTTGGCCCATAAAATGCTTTGGTGGAATTGAAAAATTAGTGAATCTTGTGTTGATCTGCAAATTTTTGTGTTTCACATACTTTGTTTTTAAACCAGTCATGCTTTAGATTGCGAAGTTCCCTCTAGGCCGCATCTTTCTTCTTGTGGAAGGTATCAGCTTTGGTCCGAGACCGAGGGTTGTTCTGCCAGTCAGTTAAAGCAGCACGTTCATCATCGATGAGTACATTGATTGTCCGGTCATTTTCATCAAACCAGTCCTGGTGTATTCTTTCGATCTGGCCGAGGGTCTCTGCAGGTTTTTGTCATGACAGTGTTGAGAATATCCCATTCGGCACTGGGATTTGGGTTGTTCGTTGTCGGGTTCTTTATCAAACCACTTTCGAGCTGCTCTCTGAAAGCATTTGCTACCGCTGGATCCTCCAAATGCTTAGTGTTAAAACCTCTTCTAGAGGCTTGCTGCCATCGTCTTTTTGGGGAGACGTGAAATGAGAGCTAGGCACTGACGAGCCGATGATCAGTGTCGCTGTGGTCTGAGCCACGCATGGCACGGGTGATGAGGACATGTGTGCGTAAAGAAACTTGCCCATAGCTTTACCCTGCCCGGGGACTAAACCCGGGTCCGCTCGCCTGCGAGGCAAGTATGCTGACCATTACACCACATACATACATATATCCATACAGACAGACAGACAGACAGACACACACACACACACACTGATGCCCTGAGAGAAACCTCTGCTCGCTAGAAATATGTCGACGGCTCCACCATTGGGATCAGTGTGACTACACCGCCCTCCAGAATATATTGAAGTCTCCAAAATTGGGCCACCAGCAACCATGTCACCATCAACCATACCAAGACCAGGGTTATGCATATCAACCTCTCCTCCTACCTTGTACCACCCCCCCTCCATTACTTTGGGCCCCAACACACTCCAGGTTGTGGACTCCACTAAGCTCCTCGGTGTCACTATAGATAACAAACTAAATTGGAAAACACACGTCAGTGAAGTTGTCAAATCCTCCAGTTTTCGTCTCCACCTCCCCCGCCGACTCAACTCACTCGGAGTTCCCTTGCCCGAGCTCCTCAGTGTATACTCATCATTCATACTTCCCAAGCTCACCTGCCTGGTCTTCCTCCCTAAATGCCACACAAAGCAAACACCTAAAAAAAAAAGTGCAAAAGATTATTCTCTCCCCTTCCTACTCCACATATCAAGAAGCGCTCAACACACTGACCCTCTAGGCTCTCTCTGATCATCACCACGACCTCATCTGCAAATTTGGTGAGAAGCTTCTGCACCATCCTCGACACAGGCCCCTACTTCCGCCAGAGATCCCTCGTCCGCGAATTGCTGTTCGACACCACAACCGCATCCAGCCCATACAAGCACGTACTGATCACTACAAGAACAGCCCAGTCCCAACCATTGTAAAAATTATCAACAACTCGTAGTTAACCAGTGTGTTCACTACCAGCCAATCGTACCTTTTTGCACTGTTACAATGTTAAAATGCCCTGTAGTATAACCTTCTCTCAACTTGTTATTATATATCATATTTATATAACGTATGTTACTTGTATATTATTATTATCATCACACACACACACACACACACACACACACACACACACACAGTGGTGAACAGTGCTTAAGTCAGTGAGAACAACTCAACAGTAACAGTCGTACCCAAGTTAACCTTCACACAGTGAGGTCCCAGGTACCCAGTGATAACGGCCCGCGAAACCCAACAACAACCACTGAGGTGTTAATCCGTCTACGATAGGAAGGCCTGGGACCAAACCTCACTCATATAACACCATCTGTGAGGGAATTACTACACCACATGTCCCTCATAACACCATATGTGAGGGAATTACTACACCACGCCAGGTCCCTCATAACACCATCTGCGAGGGAACTACTACACCATGTGATGCCCCTCATAACACCATCTGTGAGGGAGTTACTACACCACGTGAGGCCCCTCACAACACCATCTGCGAGGGAATTACTACACCACGCCAGGTCCCTCATAACACCATCTGAGGGAACTACTACACCACGTGAGTTCCTCCTAACACCATCTGGGAGGGAGTTACTACACTACGAGTTTGCTGTTCAACACCTACATTAATCTGTATGTTCACTGTATGTTCCTTTACCTTTCTCTAATGAAGGCTTTTGTTAAACCACCAATGTATGTAATAAGTCATTTATGTCCAATGTATATTTTCAGCCTTCGGGCTGCAGAATTTCTTCAATAAACCGTGAATTATTATTATTATTATTATTATTATTATTATTATTATTATTACACTACTAACACTTTGCTGTTACTCGGAATCGAGTATGATGAGCATCCAGCTATGATACAATAATATGAGTTATTAAGGATGTTACCTTTGTTGGTAAGCTCTGAGGTGACTCGAGAGGCTGATACGAGACCAGCAGGGTCGTCCACAGATGTTGTACATGTGTAGGGCTACATAAGAAGAACATAAGAAAATAAGGAGTCTGCAATAGGCCGGTTGGCCTGTGCATTGCACAGGCCAACCGGCCTATTGCAGACTCCTTATTTTCTTGTGTTCTAACGTTAACATAACACATAAGAACATAAGAATAGAGGATAACTGCAGCGGGCCTATTGGCCCATACTGGGCAGTCCCATTTACACCCAACCCCTATTGCTCATATATCCAGCGTATTCGAGTTAATGATGATATTTGGTAACTTGTTCCAGTCGTCCACTACTCTATTTCCAAACCAATGTTTACCTATTTCACGCCTAAATCTAAATTTTTCCAATTTAAAACCATTGTTCCGCGTTCGTTCCAGGTTGGATAGTTTGAGTACCTTTGTTTCTCACCTTTTTTAACCCTGACTTCCATTTATACTCCTCGATCATATCGCCCCTCACTCTATGTCTCTCGTGAGATTAGTCTTGGTATCCTCCTCTAAATGCTCTCTAACGTAACTTAACAGAAACCTAATCTGTCATAGATATATATTTAGATAAATAAAAAGGTAGATAGATCGATTGATAGAAAGATAGGTATTGTTTATTGACTACAGCAAGACACCGAGTCACTGTCACACCTTTACCTCTTTGTACCTCTCGCCTCATAAGATGAACATAAAGAAGTAGAATAAAACTGCGTGAACATCAGGTTAAATTAGGTCGGTCACCATTACCTGACCTTGAACCTAATCCCCGGTCACCCGCTGTCCTTGTACTGAATCATCTGTCTGTCTGTCCTTAATAGAGTTCCCTTCTTTGTACGCAGGTAAAGTGTGTGTGTGTGTGTGTGTGTGTGTGTGTGTGTGTGTGTGTGTGTGTGTGTGAAAAATGACAGATGATATTTAATGTGGACAAATGTAAAGTACTTAGTCAAGGAGATGTAAACAGAGAAACCAGATACCAGATAAACAACCTTGTTATAGAGAAATTCGACTATGAGTAGGAATCTTAAACCAAGTCACCAATGTGTGTTTGCTCGAAACAAGGCTTACAAAGTACTTGGGTTCATACAATGGAGAGTTAGTTACAAGACTAGCGAGGTTATCCTCACTTGGATGACGCGGTTGAGTTCTGGTCACCGTACTACCGAATGGATATAGAATCCCTAGAAAGAATTCAGAGGAGAATGAAAAGATTAATCCCGGGCATTAGGAACCTTGAGTACAGAGACAGATTAAAACATCTTAATTTGCACTCCCTCGAGAGACGTAGAGTGAGAGACGATATGATCGAGGTGTCTACATGGAAATCAGGGTTAAACAAAGTACTGTTAGGTAGTAGGTAGTAGGCAGCTGTCAAACAGGGTGGTACTACCGCCTGGGTAGATATTGGAAGCATAATGTGTTGCCTAATGGTAGACCCTGCTGCCATATTTTATTTATTACTTTATGGTTCTTTATTATTATTATTATTTTTATAATTTTTATTGTTATTTTATTTTTAATTTTTATTATAAATTTTATTTACCATGAATGATTATTATTATTATTATTATTATTATTACATTTTCGCCCCCCAGGCACCGAAGTGGGTCAGTGACCTTTGCCCGGGTGGGCTAATCCCTGTAAAGAAAATAATCGAAGACGCTGGGTAGCTTCAAATATAGGTTGGACGGAAATATGAGAGATAGGGATTGGGTGTACTGTACATCAGCGCTTCTCAAACTGTCTGATGTGGCGGACCGGCATGGTTTTTTTTCAATGTGCCACGGACCGGCGAGCGAAGCCAGCCAATCTCGGGGCCTATAGCCCCCCCCCCCCCTCCCCAGGAAAATCTTTTGAGATATGTCCTATTTCAGGGGCATTTTGAGACTATCTGTACTAAACATGAAGACATGATGTCTTATTCATTCTAAGGCCAATCATCATTGACGTAACAAGTCTTCCCAGTGTGCCAGGGACCAGTACCATATTTGTGCCATACAATTAATTGTTTACGATCAGAGAAAATATTATTTGAACATTCGTAGTAATATTATTTTATACAGGAAAAATATAATGAATATAAAAGTGGGTTGGGATGGGGTCCCAAATGACAAACACGCAGATACCCGTATGATGCTCTCTGTTCCACTTCTTGATGGTAACTAACCACTGACCTGTGACCTGACATCACAGACTGCTGATCCACACGTGTGGAATAGCAGGGTTGCCAGCTGTGTGACACCCTTCACGGCTGGCACGCATAGTAAAAAATCGGCCATTTTTTTTAATGGGATGCATACATTTATTTTATCCGAAATTAAATAACTACCATACTTAAAATAAAAAGATTTATGTTTTGGGTGGATATGGCGTAACTGGTGGCCGAGAAACGTGGCAATTCTGGCAACACAAGGTGATGCGCCCTATTGATATCCCCAGGTGTGGTTCCCACAGAGTCAAACGCCACATCATCATGAAGGTGTTGTTATACGTATTTCAGTTCGCTGTTTTGCTGTTCATTATATCGCCTTCGTTAGTTGCATAGCAATGACTTTTAACATGAGTGAGTAAATGAAAAATATAGCCATAATAAATATAAAAACTACAATGAAAATGTAAAAAAAAAAGACCGAGTCAGATGTCCCGGCAGTGTCACGTGGTGTGGAACGTGACTATCGTTTCTTTCTTTTCTGAAAACTCTCCGCGTACCGGCAGACGATGGCTCACGGACCGGCACCGGTCCGCGGACCACACTTTAAGTAGCACTGCTGTACTGTACAGTATACTGGGCTGCCCAGTATGGGCCAATAGGCCTGCTGCAGTTTCCTCCATTCTTATGTTCTTATGACTGTGTTTGCGTGTGCGTATGTGTGTATCTGCCTATTCAATTGTTACAGCAACTCTACTGATAAACTACATCAAATTATGACTAAAGTAATTCGAGAAAAACTAATACAAAGTTCTTGTCATTACCCCAAAACCCCTAATATTAATATTCAGTTTAATATCACATACAACTCAAGAGACTTTAGAGAGGAAAAAAAATATATATTGCCGGCTGAGAACCTTCACTCGAGGCCCACAAAAGCTGGCCAAGAGGCTATTGTGTAAGAAGCCAACACAGGTACGGACACAAGTTTTCTAATTTTGAACTTGGAGTCGCCGTGTGAACCTCCCCCCCCCCCCCCCCTGTCATTGTACAGAGCCACATTAGTCACCAGTCAGTCGTCTACATCAAAAGTTCTCACAAAGCCGCAGAAAAGCTTCAAACTTTTCCCTCTCCCGTTTTGTATATGAAATGTTGAAGAAGAAAATAAATGAAAGGAGAGAGAGAGAGAGAGAGAGAGAGAGAGAGAGAGAGAGAGAGAGAGAGAGAGAGAGAGAGAGAGAGAGTTTATATTTTCACTTGGTGGTTAAACACCCTAACGTGATCCTAACCTAACTTAACGTAAACATAACCAAACTTAACCTAACCCAACATAACTTAACGCTAAACTAACCTGACCTAACCTAGCTTCACCCTTACCTCGTCCTCCCTGCTTTCTCCCTCCTCTTCTCTTCCTCCCTTCCCCTCCACCCTTACCTCTTCCACTCCCCTCTTATCTCTTCCTTCCACCTTACTTCTCCACCCTTAACTACTCCTGCCTTCCCTCCCACCTACCTCTTCCCCTCTTCCTTCCTCCCTCCTCACTTCCTCCTGCCGTGGTCGTGATCTTCCGGGACCATGAGAGAACACGCCTCACACAGTGTATATACTTAGCCCCGTCTGGTCTCAGGTCTTCGTAGATCTTGCCAGGACACGTTTAAGGGTCCACCTCTCACCTGGGACACGTTTTAAGGGTCCACCTCTTAACCGGGACACGTTTTAAGTGTCCACCTCTCATCCGGGATACGTTTTAAGGGTCCACATATTATCCGGACACGTTTTAAGGGTCCACCTCTTAACCGGGACACGTTTTAAGGGTCCGCCTCTCATCCAGGACACGTTTTAAGGGTCCACCTCTCACCCAGGACACGTTTTAAGGGTTCACCTCTCATCCAGGACACGTTTTAAGGGTCCACCTCTCACCCAGGACACGTTTTAAGGGTCCACCTCTCATCCTGGACACATGCTACATAGGTTCTAAGGCCACCATCGTCGTCCTCCCCAAGTAGAATTTTGATGAGTACGTTTCTCACCTCAGCATCTTCCTCCATCTTGTTAAAGCGTTCCTCGGTAAGCACACTTTCACCCCTGCAGGTATTCCCCGCACCTCTCCCCAGATCTTACTAAGACACGTTTCAAGGCTACAGGTTCACCCCCAGCTCTCTTCAACTCACCCCAGCTTTCCTCAGCTCTCCCCCATCTCCCTGCAAGTCTCCCCAGATGTGGCTGAGACACGTCTCAAGGGTAGAGCTTACCAGTACTGAGGAGGGCGGCAGTAATTATGTTGAGTTACCGGAGGAGGTGTTTGTCACTCCCTCGCTTCTCACCCACTACATGCAATTTCAATTAACACTAAATCTAAGAGGCGAGGCAGAAGCAACAGAGACGCTGCTGTTGCCAGTGGCGCAGCAGCAGAGATGTTGCAGCTGCAGGCGTGTGGTTGATTATAATGCAACAGTAGAGATGATGCAATTGCATGGGTGCTGTTGTCAGTGGAGTGATGCAGGAGGAAGGATGAGCAGCAGCAGTCGCGCTGTTATTACAGCTGGACCAACAGTTGTATGCAGCTGTAAATGTGCAACGGAGATGTGCAGCTGCAGAAGAGACGTTGTCACTAGTGGATAACATGGAAGGGAGACGCGCTGTTCCCAACACCGGAACACAGTAAACAGTGTGTTCCGTCGCCGGGGCGCTGTCAACATTTTCACAACAGCAAGTACAGCTTCAGGCGTGGAACAGCAGCACTGGCATGAGTGGAGAAGTTAATGAGGATTGCTGCTCACCGCTGTTTTACACACGACACGCCAAATTAATTCCTTCTTTTGCTGTTTAAACGTGGAGGCAGCCCCCCCGTGCTCACTCAGCTGTTAACTTGTGTACGTGAGCCACCACCTGCTGGTGACGTCACTACTCTCTCACACCATTAATTTATACATGAAGTTATCCATCACGTTTGTCCTCTAATCATATATGTATTCAATGATCTATTGGTTACTGATGTTTATCTATCATTAGTCCATGTTATTATTATAGTAGTAGTAGTAGTCACTGAATGCCGCGTAGATCTGCGGCTCAACTAACTCAACACAGGTAGGATAGCTACTTATGTATTAGGATATTTAATTTTAAGGTATTAAAATGGCGGCGAAGGTGTGGCTATAAGGGGAGGATGGAGGTAGTACAACAACAACAACTACTACTACTACTACTACAACTACTACTACTATAATAATAATAATAATATAAGATTATCAACTATTTTTTCTTCATATTCTCCTTATCATCTAATCATCTCCTCACACATAATTTCCACTAACCCAACACCACATCACACAACGCGAACAACAACAAAAAACACTAACACCCCCCCCCCCCACCCCCCACAAAAAACCGAATATAAAACCAGGATACAACAAACCACAAAATTGTACAGGTAATTTACGGGCCATTATTGTGTACAGGTAAGAGAGGCAGGCAGGTAGGTTTTAATTAACATATTTTGAGGGGAGGCGTTACCTATTACCCATACGGTATAATAGTGATACCTCCATATAACGGACTTCTCTCTCCATATAATCCTTTAGATGGGGGTTTTTATATCTACCGGACCCTCGATATAACGGACTTTCATCTATAAACAGTCAGTTCGTTAGATAAGGGTTTTATATCTACTGGACCCTCGATATAACGGACTTTCCTTTCCATATAGTCCGTTAAATAGAGGCTTCACTCAATAAATCATAAATCTGTTCCATTCTAAACCTCCCTTTCAAAAGTCGATGTTTTAATCCACTGGTAAATAATTGATGGGAATGAAATTAAATTAAGCTTTGGGGTTTGTGAATAAATAGCCTAAGCTTTCTGGTATTCAAACTATTCAGTGGACTATAAGGGTGGGGGAAGGGGGAGGGGGTGAGGAAAGGGGGAGGGGGTGAGAAAAGGGGGAGGGGGGATGTGAGGGGTGGGGGGGGGGGGGTACCGAGTGCTTTATCCTTTGTAAATAGTTATGGAGTTTATTGGTTATAGATGTGATTGTCATTTGTTTCTATGTGTGTTTTTTCATTTATTTATTTCGTCTATCATAACTTTGTCCTGAGTTCAGTCTCCCTCAAATCAACCTGGATATATGCTTCATCCCCCCCCCCCTCCTCCACCCCTTCCTCTTCCTTCTCCCAGCCCCCTTCCTACCCCTCCCACCCCTTCCTCTCCCTTCCCCGACCTTCCATACACCCCCCCACCCCTTCCCTAACCCCCAAACCCCACCCGGAAATCAACCTGGACCTCAACCCGGATGTACTATATATACCCCCCCCCCCCAGGCCCCCTTCCGCTCCTCTCAAAAAAATCAGACGTGGCCACTCAGGACGGAAAGGCCACTCAGAA
>CAUDMG010001635.1:4062500-4090000 GCA_958450375.1 Homarus gammarus | reverse complement strand
AGACCAAGTACTTTAAATTTGTCCACATTTCAACTGTAATTTTTCAGACCATTCGAAAAATTTGTTAAGATCTTCCTGTAGTTTTGCGGAGTCCTCCTCAGATTTAATTACACGCCCTATTTTAGTGTCATCAGTAAATTTACTTATGTTGCTGTCTACGCCTATATCTATGTCGTTTATGTGTATAATAAATAGTAATGGTCCAAGAACTGAGCCTTGGGGTACTCCACTAAGATTGTGCCAGTAATGCTAACTGTGTTTCTTGTCCTGTAACCACGCCCTAATCCATTTTAGAATATCTCCTCTAATTCCATGAGCCTCCACTTTTCTTATGACAGTGTAGTCTTTCGTGGGGGACTCTGTCGAAGGGTTTGCCTAAGTCGAGGTATACCACTTCATAATCCCGGGCATTAGGAACTTTGAGTACAGGGACAGGTTAAAGCATCTTAATTTGCACTCCCTCGAGGGACGTAGAGTGAGGGGTGATATGATAGAGGTGTATAAATGGAAGTCAGGGCTGAACAAAGGGGACATTACAAAGGTAGTCAAACTATCCAACCAGGAGCGAACTCGTAACAATGGTTTTAAATTAGACAAATTTAGATTTAGGCGCGAAATAGGTACACATTGGTTTGGAAATAGAGTAGTGGATGAATGGAACAAGTTACCAAATATCATCATTAACTCAAATACGCTTGATAGCTTCAAACATAGGTTGGATGGATATATGAGCAATAGGGGTTGGGTGTAAATGGGACTGCCCAGTATGGGCCAATAGGCCCGCTGCAGTTTCCTCCATTCTTATGTTCTTAATTGTACCCGTCATCCACTGATTCGGAAGCAGTTGAAAAGAATGATAATAGATTTTGTCAGACATGAACGCTCGCTTGTAAAGCCATGTTGGGAATCATTGAAATTATTGCTTCCAGTAATTTGCCTACAATTAATGTTAAACTGATTGGGCGGTAGTTTGAAGATATTCATTTATCTCCCGTCTTGAAAATCGGTATTTCATTCGCTATCCTCCAGGATAGCAGTATTACAGCCCTTTTTAATGACATAAGTAAGTTTGCAAAGGACATACTAAGCTCTTCCCTACATTCCTTTAATACTCAGGTAAATATCTCATCGGCACCTGGTGGCTCTTATTAGGCTTTAGTTTGTCTATTTGTTTACTAACATCGTTACTTAATCTTTTTCTTCACTATCTCTGTATATAGTCGGTGCCTCGGGTATCATGTTTAAATTTTCGGTGGTGAAAATTGATGACACTTTTGTTTTCTTATTATTGTTCATTTCTCCGTCGTTATGAGAGTTCCTTTAACAACTCTACACAAAAGCAGATAAATCAGTGTTTCCCGCGGTCCGTCCCCAGCCCCTGCTTATGTTCTCATGTACATACTTATACAACAGTACTTTCCCCTCGTGTAAGCTTCCTGCCCTCCCCTCACCCTCACCGAGTGCAACAGTACACCACCATGTTACGTGCCCCTACACCCTCCCCTCACACGGTACATCCTCATGATACACGTCCCCTTCTTCCCCTCACACTGTACATCCTCATTCTGCACCGTCCCCTCACATGGTACATCCTCATTCTGCACCGTCCCCTCACACGGTACATCCTTATGCTGCACGTCCCTTTCTCCTTCCCACCACACGTTACATCCTCGTGATACAAGTTTCCCCCCCACCCTTCCCCTCACACGGTACATCCTCATTCTGCACCGTCCCCTCACACGGTACACCCCATGCTGCACGTCCCCTCCTACCTCTCCTCACCCTCACAGCACAATACACCACCATGCTGCTGCACGTCCCCTGCGCCACTCGTGCATGCCAGCGGGCCACTTCTCGCCTTAAGCACCTCATAACTCGTGCGTGGCGCTGATCAGGTCGTGTCGGGGGTCCGGCTGCCGTTCTCTTTGTAATTTGCACTCGTAAAGTATATAACGTGTTCATCAGGCGGCGGGGCGTGGCGTCCGCTATTTATACGCGTATTCCGTCTGGCTGCATTTGCTTTGGAGTCATTACTAGCAGGTCGAGGTGGAGGTTTTGTCGACGGGAGGTGTTGATAATGACACCTACCTGTACCAGCAGCTTTATGGTGAAGGTTTGCCCCGCCTCGTGATGATGGACAGGTGCTCCCGTCTACCTGTGTGGTGGTGGAGGAGGGGCAATACCCACTCAGCCAGCGCCTCGTCGTCAATAAGGTTCGAATTACATTTTACACTGGCGCTCCGTTATCATCGACACTCTGGCCGGTATCGCTCTCATATATCATGCACGAGTGTGAAAATGGCCGGAGGGAATGGCTGTCGGGTGCTGATACTTCTCTAATAACACGTCGTTTGTCCTGATGGTATATGCTTTCCCTCGCGCTCTCAACAAGTTATTTACATAGTACAGGTATAGATGGGTGGGCAGGTGGGTGGGCTGGGTAGGTGGTTGGGTGGGTGGGTAGGTAGGTAGGTAGGTAGGTAGAGTTAGTAAGGTAGGTAGGTAGGTAGGTCTTGTTGTAATGTTGCCAAGAACCTGCTATCAAAAATATGGGGTTTTTACCGACTTTGATTTGTGAAAGACATTCTTGAGAATATCGGGTTATCGGATTGCAGGTTTTGCAAGAGGTTGTATGTGTGTTTATCGACACATAACTGGTGAAAGATCTTTGTTACCCGGACACGCATTCCTGACATTCTTCATCACACTCTGGCAACACCTTAGTATGACTCTATCAACACCTGAATCTTGTGTGTGTGTGTGTGTGTGTGTGTGTGTGTGTGTGCGTGCCAGGACATATATATATCATATTTTTATGTCACTAACGTTGTTAAAATTCGAGTGCCTTCCCCCCTCCCCACCCATGGTGCGTACAAAGAAAGAGCCCATGTCACGAACACACCTTTAGGAACACCCCTTTACGAATGCCCCTCACGAACACCCCCTTTACGAACACCCTTTAACGAATACCCATCACAAACACCCCCTTTATGAGCACCCATCACGAACACCTCAGAAATATCAGGACAATGAGTGTTGTTTACGATCAATAATTGGCATATTAGGTGTGTGTGTGTGTGTGTGTGTGTGTGTGTGTGTGTGTGTGTGTGTGTGTGAGAGAGAGGGTCTTTAAGGGTTAATATATTACCTGAAGTTGAAGCAGGCGACGACACGGAGTTTATTACTGAGTGTCTGGGAGTCTTGAGGGGGGAGGGGGGGGGGCGAGGAGAGTGGATGGTTCAGTGACGGGGGGGGGGGGTAAAGAGAGGGAGGAAAAAGATAAGAGAAATAAAGAGTGCGAGAGATGAGCAAAATTAAAGATCATGTAAGAAAATGCAGTAAATTTCTACCATCTCCTCACCATAACTCCACACTTGAGCAACATTAACGATAGAAGTTTAGAAAATATAGAGAGAATGATTTTTCAGTGCTCCCCCTCCCCTACCTCGACTTACCTGACCTGACCTGACCTTTCTCTTGGGATAACATGCTTTGGTCCTGACTTTTATAACATGGAGAAAACAGATTATCAATGTGTGTTCATACGGACCTCACTTGACCTGACCTGACGTCTCCCGTTGATTAAAAAAAAAAGGTTTGTACTGACCTAAGAATTAAGGTAGATGACCTTATATACTTAGACCACTGACCCAAACAGCTCAGTTCTACTCTGTTCTCTGCGCAGTCCACATTACGACCACCTCCTCCTCCAGAGCTTGAGATGGACGCCTCGCTGGTAACGTTTATGGGTCTCGTCATTTTGTTTGTGTTGCTGTGTGTAATAGGCTGTCCTGTCTTCTTGTGTCTTAACTGTCGAAGGAAGAATAAGACCCGCCGGTTATCAATATCTTCGTCAGCGGCTAGAGACGTCACTTCAGTCCCCCTGTCGTCGTCCCCTGAAGGCAATACAGCTCCGTTGCCAACTTCTCGTGTTCGCTCATTCTCCCACGCGAGTCTCAACACCCTCTTCCCCGACTCATCATGGAGGAACTGGAGTTTTGATAGTGAGGCCCTCGGGTTCCACGCAGCAGAAATCTCTCTACCGACAAGCTTACCAGATATCCCTAGGGCGACGAAGACGACGCTTCAAACTGAGCGGTGGGAGTCAACCTTAAGCAGACAATCAGGAATAAGAACCAACAACCTCACTATGGACTCCTGTAGGATGTTCAGTTCGTGTCCAAATGTTCCCTCCACTATACACAGCCCGTCGCAGGTGTTCTCCTCACATAGGCTCTCACGCGTCCTCAGTAATGTGAATACAAATGAAACTTCACCATTTTCATTTAGTAGTGATGTTCTTTCGCCTATCTGGTCGACGTCAATAGCGAGTCAAACGTCGACTATTATTGCGTCGACCCCAGAGAGACAGTGATGATAGTGTCGACAGTGGTGATGATGGTGTTATTCTGGTCGACAAGTCAGGAATACTCGACGAGTTAGTTACCTACAAACATTGTTTACACACCTGTGACGTCCCATATAAACGCAGCTAAAGAATACAGTGATGCCTCCATATAACGGACATCCCTCTTCGTATAGTCCGTTAATTTTTTTTATTAAGTGTTTGAATAAAAAAAATATGAATTTATTGGTTTACTTCCATACTAACAATATCTTTGGTCAATATTTGGATGGATACTAATATTTAGGAATAAAACTTCATAACTCTTTTATACTGTGTGTGTTCTGCCCCAAGTGTACCAATATGGCCACTAATATTACCACTGACTATAGGGTATTGTGTTGATATACGTGTGTGTGTACTTCGGGAATGAACAATGTGACGTAGAATAAAATAGTTGAGACATAACAATAAAAAACAGAACAGGAAAAGATAAATTAGTTTCTTAGTCTGTGTTTGTTAGTTTATTTACATGTTAATGCTAATAACTGAAATAATATTACCATAAAAGTGTTTCCTCATTGGCTCAAGATGTGAAAAAAGTTGTAAATAGATATAGCGAAAAAGATACTAGACCTGTTCCCCTTTTAGTGTAAATTACAAAGAAATACAATTTACCTTTTTATTTTACATTATCAGACTTAGTATAGTCCTTATCAACTAATTCTGAACCTTTGAGGACGATGACTTGACCCCTTAAGGACGATGATTTAATATGTCTACTATATGTTGTGTTTCATAACGAATAAAAGGAAAAATAATAATTAGACAGTTGTACACATGTTATTGTTTTTATTGATTCCTAATTTATATTAATTTGTTCTTCATTCCACTTAACGGTGACTTTCTATTTCTTTCTCTACGTCTACACAAGTGCAGTATGGCCCCCGATTTAAGACACTATGGCTCAGATTTAAGACAATATGGCTCAGATTTAAGACAATATGGCCCTGATTTAAAACAACAAAACACTAATTCAAGACCATGCGTCCCAGATTTAAGACAATATGGCCCAAATTTAGACAGATTTGAGATAATATGACCCATTATTTCAAAATAGCTTTACCTCAACCATTGTGGTATGTAATAGAAAGATTACATATAAATTAACCCGACCCAAGTTTATTTCACCTGATGATTAAACACCCTAACGGTACCTGGGGATTTAGGTCAGGTGAGCGTTCAGGTGGTTAATCTTCAGGTAAGATGCTGCTTGGAGGGGGGGGGGGGGGTAATCATGAGGTGAGTTATGCACTCAACCTTAGTTGTGTGTGTGTGTGTGTGTGTCTAGTGATCGTATATTTTTCTTTATGTTGCAGATATTGTTGACTAAAGCACGTGGTTGCATTTAATCTATGTCTGGCAGCTGTCACCTCCTACACGTGTAAGAGACGGACCTGGCCTAAGTACTGTTACAGACATGACATAAACATTACGTTATAATATTAATAAACCTTGTTGAGGTCATTGTTATGATTATTTTCACTTTTTATCTTGCCTTTTTATCTTCTCCTTTCAGTTTGATTTTTTGGGGTTGACCTGTTAATACTTTTCTTATTCATACACATCTAGCAAGTTTAATTCTTTGTTATCATTGTTTTTCTTATACCCTAATTTATCAGACTTTCTTGCTTCATACCTCCTTCCGTCATTATCATCATCATCTCCTTAGCCAAAGTCTTCTCTACCTACTCAAGACTTTCTCTCGTTAAACACTCACTCATAAATTAAAGGAGTAATATAAACCGCGTGAGGTGGAGCTTAAATAAAGAAATATATAAAAAAAAACTTCCACCTCCAGCTTGGCGCACACTAATGGCGCCTCAACACGGTGATAATCCGGGAGTTAGAGCTCGTAAACAAGGCTTGTTGCCCCAGCATTTGTGTGAATAATCCCGAGGTGCCATGAGCCGCCGCCAGCCACCACACACATTCTCGTCCTCCTTATGTACGAACGACCCACAGACGGACACAACACGACACTTTTAACACCGTTCACGACGACAACATATTAGGTGGTCGTCGCCACTTAAACGTACGGACAGAAAAATATCAGGTGCGTCGCCACTTACACGTACGGACAGGAAGATGTAAGGTACGTCGCTACTTACACGTACGGACAGAAAATTATTACATACGTCGCCACTTACACGTACGGACAGGAAGATGTAAGGTACGTCGCTACTTACACGTACGGACTGAAAATTATTACATACGTCGCCACTTGACTTACGTAAAAGAAAATATTAGGCACGTGGACAGTGGACACCGACACGCACGTGCAGTGTACAGGTGAGTACCGGTACATGTGTTAGAGGGAAAACCTGCCATCATAAATGTTCACGATATTGTGTTTTAATAATTTGTCAGGGAGCACTGCCATGCTGGACTGTGTGTGTGTGTGTGTGTTCCCTCCACGTCCAGAGACCCCCCCCCCCCCCACTAAAACCACCTTGTTCAGCGGGTAATTTATTATTCTTCACTAATAAGAGAATTACTACGGCTGTCAGCGAGTATTACTGTCTGCTCACGGTTTCCTGCTTGGCTTATCGACCACTCACACACTACCTTGATAAATCAGACACCTGACTCCTTACATGCACACGAAATACTGCTACCTGACTCCTTACCTGCACACGGAACACTGCTACCTGACTCCATACCTGCACAAGGAACACTGCTACCTGTACACGGAACATTGCTACCTGACTCTCTTACCCGCACACGGAACACTGCTACCTGTACACGAAACATTGCTACCTGACTCTCTTACCCGCACACGGAACACCACCACCTGTACACGGAACATTGCTACCTGACTCTCTTACCCGCACACGGAACACCACCACCTGTACACGGAACACTGCTACCTGTACACGGAACATTGCTACCTGACTCTCTTACCCGCACACGGAACATTGCTACCTGACTCTCTTACCCGCACACGGAACACTGCTACCTGTACACGAAACATTGCTACCTGACTCTCTTACCCGCACACGGAACACCACCACCTGTACACGGAACATTGCTACCTGACTCTCTTACCCGCACACGGAACACCACCACCTGTACACGGAACACTGCTACCTGTACACGGAACATTGCTACCTGACTCTCTTACCCGCACACGGAACATTGCTACCTGACTCTCTTACCCGCACACGGAACACCATCACCTGTACACGGAACATTGCTACCTGACTCTCTTACCTGCACACGGAACACTCTGCTCACTCTTAATAGCCCCCCATCACCTGACCCACCACAACCAACGTGATATTTGCACACCTTTATAACTCCTGTGTCTCTGGTGTATTTGGCACACCTGATGTTAATGAAGAAATGAGTCCTGACAGAGTATGAATTATATATATATTAAACGCCCATGAGACTTTAAACTATATGAATTGAGTTGTTGTTTTTGTTACCTGAGTTACCTGTGGCATTTATTGTAATTAGAGACTCGTAAATATAAACGAAAACAAAATAATAACACATTGCTTTTATAAATATAGTCAATTTGTTGTATTACAGTTGGTTGTCATATGTATGCCGATAAATACAGTAATATTAATACAGTATTACATAATGACAAGTAAACGGAAATGGATATACCTGTAATAATAATAGAGGTCAAGATAATCATATATACTGAACAGGTAAAGTTATAATAATGCTATACGTGGGTCACCTGAAGAGTCTACTGAACAGGTAAAGTTATAATAATGCTATACGTGGGTCACCTGAAGAGTCTACTGAACAGGTAAAGTTAAAATAATGTTATACGTGGGTCACCTGAAGAGTCTACTGAACAGGTAAAGTTATAATAATGTTATACGTGGGTCACCTGAAGAGTCTACTGAACAGGTAAAGTTATAATAATGTTATACGTGGGTCACCTGAAGAGTCTACTGAACAGGTAAAGTTATAATAATGCTATATGTGGGTCACCTGAAGAGTCTACTGAACAGGTAAAGTTATAATAATGTTATACGTGGGTCACCTGAAGAGTCTACTGAACAGGTAAAGTTATAATAATGTTATACGTGGGTCACCTGAAGAGTCTACTGAACAGGTAAAGTTATAATAATGCTATATGTGGGTCACCTGAAGAGTCTACTGAACAGGTAAAGTTATAATAATGTTATACGTGGGTCACCTGAAGAGTCTACTGAACAGGTAAAGTTATAATAATGTTATACGTGGGTCACCTGAAGAGTCTACTGAACAGGTAAAGTTATAATAATGCTATATGTGGGTCACCTGAAGAGTCTACTGAACAGGTAAAGTTATAATAATGTTATACGTGGGTCACCTGATGAGTCTACTGAACAGGTAAAGTTATAATAATGTTATACGTGGGTCAACTGAAGAGTCTCCTCCACCCCCAGCTTATTTCACGTAAAGTTTAACCACCCTAAAACTATTTTGGGGTGAAGTGAGGTTAGGTATAGTGATATAAACTGGTGGTGGAGATTCTTCAGGTGAGCCAAGACAGGTAAAGTGGTTCCTCAAGGGCACCACACAAGGTCCCAGAGTGAACTGTAGCCTGGTTCCGTCATAAACCTCTCCGTCACTTCGTTAATTACAAGATACAACAAAATATATGTAAAGAAGGCGCTCGTTATGAGGATTACAATATATATCAGGACACTGTTGTACCCAAAGCCAAACACAGTGGGAAGAATTATTGTGGTGGTGTGGGTGAGGGGGAGAGGAGGGGCAATGTGTGTGGGTGAGGGGGGAGAGGAGGGGCAATGTGTGTGGGTGAGGGGGGAGAGGAGGGGCAATGTGTGTGGGTGAGGGGGGAGAGGAGGGGCAATGTGTGTGGGTGAGGGGGAGAGGAGGGGCAATGTGTGTGGGTGAGGGGGGAGAGGAGGGGCAATGTGTGGGGGTGAGGGGGGAGAGGTGATGAAGTGCACAGCCGGTTTTAAGTTCATTTTGTCTTGTACATGAAATATTTCCAGACAACACATGGCTATATATATATACAGGCATATACCTTTTACAGTATACAATAAATGAGTATCCCACCACAATAACGCCGCTGTTGTCGCCTCACTGTGTCGTCCCGTGTGTTGTTATTAGTTTTATTTAATGACTGATATAATACCTAAAAATAATTTCGATCGGTGATTCATACCAGACTCTCCCTTTAGTTCACACCAACACACTCACAGCTGCCAGTCCAACACACTCACAGCTGCAAGTCCAACACACTCACAGCTGCCAGTCCAACACACTCACAGCTGCCAGTCAAACACACTCACACAGCTGGCAGTCCAACACACTCACACAGCTGGCAGTCCAACACACTCACAGCTGGCAGTCCAACACACACACACAGCTGCCAGTCCAACACACACGCAGCTGGCAGTCCAACACACTCACAGCTGGCAGTCTAACACACTCACACAGCTGCCAGTCCAACACACACACACAGCTGGCAGTCCAACACACACACACAGCTGGCAGTCCAACACACTCACAGCTGCCAGTCCAACACACTCACAGCTGGCAGTCCAACACACTCACAGCTGCCAGTCCAACACACTCACAGCTGCCAGTCAAACACACTCACACAGCTGCCAGTCCAACACACGCACAGCTGCCAGTCCAACACACACACAGCTGCCAGTCCAACACACACACAGCTGCCAGTCCAACACACTCACACAGCTGGCAGTCCAACACACACACAGCTGCCAGTCCAACACACACACAGCTGGCAGAACGTCATAACCTTTGAATCACGTGAAGATTAGTCCCCCTAGCATATTTCACCTAAAGATTAACCACCCAAACGCTAATCCATCCCCAGGTAGCATAAAATAAGCTGAGGGGCTAAACTGGGGGCTAATCTTAATGTGATCCGTTTATTTTCAGCTTTAAGCATCTCTTAATATTTTCAAGCCCAATCAGTTGAGCTTGTATCAGCGTTCACACAGCTCTTGATATCACATGAACTACCACAAACAACTTCAGGAACATAAAAGTAACTCTATGTTATAATTATTCTCACCTGCACCCTCACTACCTCCCTCACACCCTCACTACCTCCCTCACACACCCCCATTACCTCCTTCACTACCTCCCTCACACACCCCCACTACCTCCCTCACACACCCCCACTACCTCCCTCACACCCCTCCACTACCTCCCTCACACACCCCCACTACCTCCCTCACACCCCCACTACCTCCCTCACACACCCCATTACCTCCCTCACACACCCCCATTACCTCCCTCACACACCCCCACTACCTCTCACTCACACCCCCACTACCTCCCTCACACCCCTCCACTACCTCCCTCACACACCCCTCCACTACCTCCCTCACACACCCCCACTACCTCCCTCACACACCCCATTACCTCCCTCACACACCCCCACTACCTCCCTCACACCCCCACTACCTCCCTCCCTAACACCCCTCCACTACCTCCCTCACACCCCTCCACTACCTCCCTCACACACCCCATTACCTCCCTCACACCCCTCCACTACCTCCCTCACACCCCACTACCTCCCTCATACCCCTCCACTACCTCCCTCACACACCCCTCCACCTCCCTCACACACCCCATTACCTCCCTCACACCCCACTACCTCCCTCACACACCCCCCCATTACCTCCCTCACACCCCTCCACTACCTCTCACTCACACCCACACAATATATCCTCTCCAGTGGTCGCCTTTGGTCCGCCAGTCGCCAGATATATGTCTTGTAATCTACATACTCAGAGCTTCATTTAGGGAATCGCCTGTTTTTGTGGGTAACGAACTGAAGGTTTACTGCAGCCCCGGCGACACACCTCCCAGGCCACCACCACGTTACCTGCCTACCACCACCACCGTCTTGATTTGCATACAGGTAATAGACCCGGAATATTTTAGGGTGTTTGATAAGTCTCAGTAGTAGTGTAGTATTGTGATGTTGTTTTAGGAGTACAGTTACAGGTTGTGTTATGCTCTTATGTGGGTTTTATGTATTGTTATAACTGTAATATTCATGATGTATAGTTGAATTTTAAGGGGACTAATGTAAAATAAATATTGAAAATCTCTCTCTCTCTCTCTCTCTCTCACACACACACTCCAGCTATGAAGGTCTTTCAGCCGTCAGCCGTGAGAGCGGTGGGTCTTCGGCAGAGAAAAATTCCCGACTGCAATCACCTGACATGAATACCGCACATAATCAACAGCTCTCCGGCACCTCCTCTTTTTTTCACATTATTTACTCGTTTACGTTTTTACTGCGTCGGTAATACCCGGCGCTCATTCACTCGGTAATATTCCTTACGTCCTTTGGTTCGCAGTGTACATGTAAGTGGCGACGTGTGTAATAATTTTCAGTCCGTATGTGTAAGTAGCGACGTACCTTCTTACATCTTCCAGTCCGTACGTGTAAGTAGCGACGTACCTTACATCTTCCTGTCCGTACGTGTAAGTGGCGACGTACCTGATATTTTTCTGTCCGTACGTTTAAGTGGCGACGACCACCTAATATGTTGTCGTCGTGAACGGTGTTAAAAGTGTCGTGTTGTGTCCGTCTGTGGGTCGTTCGTACATAAGGAGGACGAGAATGTGTGTGGTGGCTGGCGGCGGCTCATGGCACCTCGGGATTATTCACACAAATGCTGGGGCAACAAGCCTTGTTTACGAGCTCTAACTCCCGGATTATCACCGTGTTGAGGCGCCATTAGTGTGCGCCAAGCTGGAGGTGGAAGTTTTTTTTATATATTTCTTTATTTAAGCTCCACCTCACGCGGTTTATATTACTATGTGCGTGTTTCTTTTGTCTTTATGAGCGGTGGAACAGGTAGGTCGGTGAGGTACAGAAAATAAAAAGGAATGGGGTAGGTAAAATGGAGGAATAGGGAGATAGAAATAAGGAAAGGAAAGAGGAAGGATGGAAGAGAATACAAGACTTCCACGAACACGAAAACGAAAAGGTAAATATGGAATACAAGGAGAGAAAGAGCAGGAGGAAGAGAACAGAGGGCGAGAATTATTCCATGTGAGAGATGTGATGAAAATAAATAAAATATAAAATACAAACAGGAACTCGGTGTGAGACTAAACATTTTTGTGTACGTTGTTGTAATGTATTTATGGTCATAACATATACTGTGTGTGTGTGTATATATATATATATTTATATATATATATATATATATATATATATATATATATATATATATATATATATATATATATATATAAACTTTCCTTCAGGATGACCCACGCATTTAATAACAGATAATTTTGTGGTGTGGGCAGACTAGATTATATTTCATCGTAAAATTTCAAAATAGTGGACAGTATACTGTATAGATCACTCACAAGGATTATAATTATGTGCACGACCATCACGGGGCCCAAGAGTCACCAGGATTACGTGAGTACAGTACACCGAGCTGCGTCAGCACACCAGGTTACGTCAGCACACCGGGTTACGTCAGCACACCGGGTTATGTCAGCACACCGGGTTACGTCAGCACACCGGGTTACGTCAGCACACCGGGTTACGTCAGCACACCAGGTTACGTCAGCATCACAGGTATAGTGGAGCGGAGGGGGGGGGGGGGGGGCAATGTATTCCCGTGGGTTATGAGTGTTAATTTTCGGTGACTGTTTTGGCTGTCTTCCAGGAGTTAAATTGTGAAAAAATGATGTTGCCATTTTTTCTGACTAGTTTCTCGTGGTTTTTAACAAATTTAAAGTTATACCCCTAAAATCACCTACTATGAGATTATGTGCCAGGAACTGAGTATTTTGCTTTAAGATGTGCAAAAGACCATGATATTTCAGGTCTAATAACATAACCATGATAATAAGCACATAACCAAATAAGCCTGATAAAAAACACATAACCAAGATATTCAGATATATCATATGACATAGGTTAGTTTCTGTTTGGATACATCAAACACAATAAATGTTGGCTAACTTTCGAAGAAAACGAGAATTAGACAAGTTCAGAATGTCCAATTCAACTTTGGTAGTATTAGACTGAACGATAAGCATTGTCGTCTTCCTCCTTATTCATACCCATGGGATGTTCTTGACTGTTGCTGTCGCAGACATCCTCATCAGCTCCACACATACACAGCCCCGAGCAGTTGTGATGCTGTGACCTGCACGAATAGTGGGACCTGCAGCCGGTCTTTTTGCGGCCACACTTGACTTGGTGTGTGACGGAGGCTGGAGTGGGTGGGTCCCTCGTGTGTGGCACCAGTTGATCTCCATCAGCCTTCCTGCTGGTGGTGGGAGCCAGGAACAGTACCCTGATGCCACACCATGGCTTGGAAATGTGCACGAGCAATGGCTTCAGCAGTGCTCCTCGGGTTGGTGGCAGCTTCTGACCTACTTGCTTCTCGGTGAACATTCCCCACCTGAGCTTGTCAACATCGACCATAGTGGTACCGGGCTCATATAGCTGACATACAAGTGCCTCGATGGCTCTCTCTGTGCCAGTAGTGAGCTCGATGGCGGCCCCGAGGACACCAAAGGCAGATAATACCTCAGGAGGACATCTGTTGAGCGCCTGCCAACAGGTGAGCTTCCCCTTGCCAGCGAATATGTCTGTCTCATCAGCTCCAGGGAAGGTATGAAAACCCTGGCAAGTTAGGAGCCTTAAGGTCACCAAGTGCCTGGACTAGAGGTGTCAGTGAGATTTGTCTCTTCTTGTTTCCATCCCTGAGGCGAAATATGTCTGCTTGCATAGCTCAGGGTAACGTCGGATGGCAAGAACCAGCACGTCAATGTTTGGGGACTAGCTGTAAGATGATTTTTGTGTCACATTCCTCTTGGGAACTAAGCAGATGCTACACACTCATGCAGTGACAATCAAGACCTTGGGCTTCACTTCAAAATGGCTGAGAGTTTTCTTCGCGAGGTAGACGGTCAGTTCATTTTTCATCTTGGTACTGGAGAAAAACTGCTTGGCTGACATCTTACCCACTGGTGAGGTGTCTGCAACATGATTAGCTGTAGGCACTCCAGTTGGGAGATGAAGTGGTCAACCCACCGGGGTGGCTTCCCCATCGCCTGCACCACTACCATGCCATCTATGATTGTCACCTTCTTAGGTGGTGGTGGAATAACATGATTAGGGACTTCATGTGACCGATCACCGTCGGAACAGGATAGACATATCCTACATGAACAGCACTTACAAGTCATGCTATATCATAGCTAAGTGCATAAACGCTCTACAAACACACTTAATATGTGTCTCCCTCAGTGCTCAACATGATCCTGGTGTCAGTGTAGCAAAACAGCAACAGACAGTGTACAAATTATTTTACTATCTGCAAGCTGTGTGGACAGGCTTCTGAAAAGAAGACAACCATTGGTCTAGAAACATTTGAAACGCTATTGGAATTGTTATTGCAAACGGTTTTAACTCCAAACCTCTTGGCATACTTAGTAGTTAAGCAGCATTCTGTCAAGGTCACTAAACCTTAACAGAAAAAAACGACAATATGTTTTTTTCTACTTCTTAAGGATCCTAAGACTATATTTACTCGTAATGTGATCGCCAAATATTAACACTCAAAACCAACGGGCACCTCAATCTGCAGGGTGTCCATTAAAGCAGGCGAGCATACTGTTTTAGGGTAATCATTTATGGACACCTTGTATTTCCAAACAAAACCTACTCTGTATCCTCCTAATTACCTGGGAATAATTAAACATGTGTATTTTTGCTTTTACGGACAAAAATATTGGAAGCATAAGCACTGAAATGACTATAATTAAATGCTTTGTATTAATAGAATTCTTAATTTTTTGTTACTTGTAGCGTAAAGTACATGTGAGTTGTAATTATGTTGAAAGCATTATATGTAATGAACCTCTATAATGTAGTTGTTGTTTTTATTATTATTATTATTATTAATATTATTACTTTAGTATTATTATTATTATTATTAGTAGTAGTAGTAGTATTGCCACTGCTACTATTTATTCTATTATTAATAGCAGTAACCTGGGATTGTGCAGCTCAGTTCTGGTCACCGTACTACAGAATAGATACATAATCCCTTGAAAGAATTCAGAGGATGACAAGACTAATCCCGGGCATTAGGAACCTTGAGAACAGAGACAGATTAAAGCAACTTAATTTGCACTACCTCGAGAGACAACCAGTAGATTCAGAAAGGCACTCAAACTATCCAACCAGGAGCGAACTCGTAGTAATGGTTTTAAATTAGACAAATTTAGATTTAGGCGCGAGATAGGTAAACATTGGTTTGGAAATAGAGTAGTGGATGAGCGGAACAAGTTACCAAATATCATCATTAACTCGAATACGCTGGATAACTTCAAATATACAGTAGGTTGGACGGATATATGAGCGATGGGGGTTGGGTGTAAACGGGACTGCCCAGTATGACCCGCTGCAGTTTCCTCCATCCTTATGTTCTTACACCAACCTGACAGATGTGTGGTCACAGTCAGGTCGTCTCTTCACTAATCTGTCCAATTTATGGGTGTATTTATTTCTCCTAATCCTTTTATAAGCCTAACTATAGGTTATTTATACGAGCCTATGGGTTTTTTTTTAATCACACATTGTATAGAGGTGAGGGAGTGTCACAATTCTAATAACCTAACCTAACTTAACCTAACCTAACCTAACCTAACTTAACCTAAAAAAATCTAAAGCACTTGATGATTTAGGCAGTCAACACTAAGCTATACAAGCACTCACTGCCTTATTGTCATTGTGTGCGTGATTTGCAAGCATTTACAGAGTCACGCTATGATGACAGTAAGGGTCACCTCTCAGCACATTTACACAAGAGAATCGCAACAATATTATCCTGTCTCTTATATAATTCGTGGTGGTAAATCTTGCCCGGAATACTCACGCAAATGCTTCAAATTCTGGTAGAAACTTTTGTGTGTGGAGTCTTAGTAACGAGGGTTAGTAAATCCTGGTGTGGTGGATGTTTGTGGCGGTGATTATGGCTGCTGCGGTGGGTAATTGAGACGCTCTGGTCTAGTTTGTGGTGTTAGTCGTGGAAAAATGTGCGTGCGTGTGCGTGTGTGTGTGTGTGTGTGTTATTTGTGTATTGTTATGTGGTTATACGCTGTCAGTTTTGAAGAATCTGTGTGTGTGTGTGTATAGATTTGTTTTCGACACACACACGCACACACATACACACACAATGCTTTGCGTGTGCAGTCATCAATGACAACCTTTTATCAACGTCGTCATAACATATTCTTGGCGAAAAACTGCCGAAGAAATTTTATAATGTTTACCATGTATACAGTATTAGGTATTAGAATTTTGTTATGACAGTTATGAACTCACTATATAGATGAATTGGGATAAAATCTTGAAAAAATATCATCATACCTGTTAGTTTTCTATCAAACAGGAAATTATCTTTGTACCAAAAATCTTTACTTCCATGTTATACAAGTATAAAGACCAGTTATCTTCAAGATGTGAAACCTTGAGATAATGTTCCCTCCTTGTCTCCACCTGATTATAGCAAGACATGAACACTTTCCCAGTGTCAGAAGTAAAAATGTATACATGTTAATGACATGGACTAAACCAGCAGTTGGAGAAAAGTATCCGCTGTTTAAATGATCTTTGATTTGGAAAAATATTCCATAATTTTTGTGTAAGAATGTATGGAAATCAAATTAAGCTAAAAAAAAGTCGTAAATGGTCTAATTGAAGAGTGGTGAGAACTGCTCCATCTGGGATGGTGAATGACATCCCTTATGAGAAATAATATCGACCCAATTTTCGTAACGAGCGCAATTAATAACGTCCAACACTACCAAAATAAATATTGCATTAGTATAAATACTTAGTAATCTAAATTTCATATTTTAATAAGTCCAAATATGCCAGATAACCAGTGCCAGGTAGTTCCCAGGCATGTTTCATTTGTGTATCAGCTTAACCACATGTTGTTACTAATAACATAAATTCATGTTCTTTTTTAATTCCCTTAGTGACTCAATGCATTGCAAGATTGAACTACCTTACCACTTTTTGTGCAACATTTGGAGTGGTGGTAATAATTCACTTTGCCATTGACAGTGGTAAAATCAAGTGTTGATATATTGGCTTTTTATGTCCATGATTTCAACAAAAATGAATAATGTCTTCCAAAATAAAAGAAATTTATGTTATTATTATCTTTTCGAGGGAATTTTAGGATTTTAAGTTGACCGATGTTTTCCAGTTAGGTTACGTTAGGTAGGTTAGGTTAAAATTTTGATGTAGACCATTAAAATTTTAAAGGGCTTATCATTTTTTTTCTATGAGTAAAAAAAAAGGATCACAGTTTTGGAATCACCAAAAAAATCCACATTAGAAAAAAATTAATTTTTTGAGTGTGCTGCATATCAAACCAAACAAATCTGTTTCCATTGGAAATTTAATTTCTTTTATTATTTAACAGACAAAATTACCCACAATATGTACTGTAGGTGTTGGAAACTCATAAATATTAACCCTCATAAATAAAGATGTTTCAGAATTTGCAAACTTAACTTACACAATATTAATGCCTTTATTTTCACTTACAGGTGGAGATACAGCTGACTATTCACCTTTCATCAATACTGAAGAAATAAATCTCGGCATCATGAATGATGGGGAATTTTTCGGTTACTGGGAAGATTCTGGAATTTGCTACCTAACCTAACCTCAGAATTGGTTCCCAGACTCGAAACAGAAAAATTTGGAGACTTTCCATAAAATCCCAAAATTATTAATTATTTTATCCTTGAATTTTCCTCATAGACCAGAAAAAATGCAATTTCTGGAATTTTCAGAAAATATGCCTCAGAGAAATCATAACAGATGCCTTAATTAACATTTTTTTTTGTAATTTTACAATTTACATATATACCTGTGGATGATTTTTTCCTTTAAAATACTGTACTCTTGATCATCCATTTATTATAACATATCCTGCTTTTAATAAAGGCTATATTCTGACAAAAGCATTATCATTGTATTCTTATCCTTATTATTACTACAGTTTATATTAAAAATTAAAAATGCATAAATAATTTGTGATTAACATTGCAGACTGTATTAAGGACATTTTTAAACCATTTAATTATCATCTTGCTTTATGTTTAACATTTTTAGTCTCTGATTAGTTGGTAGAATTTCATGACTATACCCACTGTACAGGGTAATAATAATAATAAAAACAACAACTACATTATAGAGGTTCATTAAATATAATGCTACAACATAATTACAACTCAGTATTACACATGAATCATCAGGGCAGCATATATAAAGGGTGGCCGGCGACCGAATTTCGTCAAGAGGGAGTGAGCGGTCAGTCGACAAGGTGAGGCCTATACATGTACAGTATAGATATTACCATAGCCCTGGGAATATTATGGTTTCACACATATTAGGAATTCATATAGTCATGTTTACAATATTTAATGGTGTATCAGTAACTACATCGGAGTACTTTGGCTTGGAATGTTGCAATTCACATTAATCATGGTATCACCCAAACAATTTTCGTCTGGTCCCGAGCAGCAACTTTGCGGAAGACCTTGACCCTCAGCGTAGATGCCTGGCCGTGTGTCATCATTAGTGACTTCTTCTTGGTCACTTGCCTTGTTTCCTGTCTACTGCTGAGCTTAGTTTTTAATTTTCACCTCATAATGTCTCGGATTATGAGAGTTATGGCATAGAGGTCACCAATATTATAACTATTTACGCGTATGATTATTTTTTATTTTTCACCTGAATGATAATATCTATGATGCTACTATGATTATTGACTGTTAATGTGCATCTTTGTGATGGGACTTATTCTTTGTCTGTAGTAGTGTCACGATACTCTTAGTCCATCAACACGTGATGTTTATCAATATTCATATTTCATAACCGAGTCGAGAACAGCCCAAGTTTCTCATGCCTCACTCCTAACTTGCTATTGTTATGTGTGCCAACAATGTTATGAATGAAATTTTGTTATGCAGGTGCATGTCATGTCAAAATTCGTACAAATTTCCTTCCAAGCTCGTGTGCTGCGAGTCTCGGAGTGTTGTGGTGGTGGAACGTCTGTGTCCCATCACCCAGCCTTACCTCAACCCTGGCCTCGGCTAACACCCAGCCAAGGGGGTGTCGAAACTTTGGATTGTGACTGCACACAACACACACTGTACAGGGCAGAGAAACCCCCAGAACATGTACTGTAACTCACGGCCGGATGGTGGCAGTGACCGGCTGTACTGTAACTCACGGCCGGATGGTGGCAGTGACCGGCTTTACTGTAACTCACGGCCGGATGATGGCAGTGACCGGCTGTACTGTAACTCACGGCCGGATGGTGGCAGTGACCGGCTGTACTGTAACTCACGGCCGGATGGTGGCAGTGACCGGCTTTACTGTAACTCACGGCCGGATGATGGCAGTGACCGGCTGTAATGTAACTCACGGCCGGATGGTGGCAGTGACCGGCTGAACTGTAACTCACGGCCGGATGGTGGCAGTGACCGGCTGTACTGTAACTCACGACCGGATGGTGGCAGTGACCGGCTGTACTGTAACTCACGGCCGGATGGTGGCAGTGACCGGCTGTAATGTAACTCACGGCCGGATGGTGGCAGCGACCGGCTGTACTGTAACTCAAGGCTGGATGGAGGCAGTGACCGGCTGTACTGTAACTCAAGGCTGGCTGGTGGCAGTGACTGGCTGTACTGTAACTCACGGCCGGATGGTGGCAGTGACCGGCTGTACTGTAACTCACGGCCGGATGGTGGCAGTGACCGGCTGTACTGTAACTCACGGTCGGATGGTGGCAGCGACCGGCTGTACTGTAACTCACGGCCGGATGGTGGCAGTGACCGGCTGTACTGTAACTCACAGCCCGATGGTGGCAATGACCAGCTGTTATGTAACTCACGGTCGGATGTTGGCAGTGACCAGCTGTACTGTAACTCACGGCCGGATGGTGGCAATGACCAGCTGTCATGTAACTCACGGCCGGATGGAGGGCCCAGCTGTTAGGTAACTCACGGCCGGATGGTGGCAGTGACCGGCTGTACTGTAACTCACGGCCGGATGGTGGCAATGACCCGCTGTTATGTAACTCACGGCCGGATGGTGGAGGACCCAGCTGTTATGTAACTCACGGTGACCAGCCGTCTCCCTTAATGAATTAATTAGTGTCAAATACCGAATAAACAACTCAATTTAGTGACGATAATTACAGATTAACAGCCGAATGAGGCGTGAACACCAAAGGGAGGTGTGTCTATATTGATGTAGGTCTCGTGGCCGGAGTGTTGACGTTGACCACCCACCTGTACAACACCTGAGACTCTCACTCAATTACAAACACTTACGATTTTCACTCTCATTGATAAATAAAACAATCATGTGTTATCCTATACTAAGATAAGATAACATAAGATAACCCCCCAGGTAGCACGTGTGTGTTCAATCACCAGGTAAAATAAGCTGGGGAGCTTAATCATCAGGTGATATAAACATTCTTACACTTTGCATATATTCACGTAAACTGTATATTAAAATGTAAACTAAAGATACTTTAATACACTTTGCTTTTAAACATGGCCAAACTTTTAAGGTGGTAAAGCCTTCATGTAAAGCTCATGGAAATACACATTATCATATATTATTAATGGTGCTGGGTCCACGTCTGTCCCAGCCCGGGGTACACCACTCACTGTCCCGCCCACAACACAGACACAGACACACACACCTCCCACACACCAACAAACACCCACCTACACTCATACTCCCCCTCCCCCCCACACACACCCACACCTCCCCCAACACTTACACATACCTCCCTCCGGTCCCGCCCACAAAACACACACACACACACACACACACAGCCGTCTACCATCATTTTATCTACCTCTCAATATTTACTTTATATTCAACTACTCGGTGTTTGTCAGAGCATAATAACCGCCGCCGCCACACACAAACCTTCCACACTAACCCACACACAAACCCCCCCACACGAAGTCCTCCACACCGCGGTGTTTACATATATCGTGAAAACTGTGTCGGCGACCCCAAGCACCAGGGACAAAGACCACGGTCTTTACGACTGACAAATATTAACAGATGTCTACCAGTGTCAGTGTCCCTCAAAGTGCCGCCAGTGACAAACACTTCCGTCCGCCCACAACAGATTTCAACAGATGGCCACCAATCACTTACTCCCGACGCACTCTGTACCATCTAAAGCGTGGGAACGGTTATCCTGATGGCAGTGTTATCGCGCTACTCAAGTCACTAAACCTATTCCACGCGCGGAGCCGTAGACAAGGCCGTCATGCACATAAGCCCATTAGAACCGTAACCTCCACTAGGAAACCGGAGAAACCCACCCCTGACAGACCATACCACCACACTGAAGTTCCACGGATATGGTATGATCTCCCGTCTTTACTGCTATCCAACGTCACTTCCCTAGCTAACAAGTTCGACGAGCTGGCAACTACAGTCAGGTCAACCGCCGCGAGCGTCGTTGCCATATGTGAGGCCTGGCAAATTGTGCCTGAAACGTGTCATATTGAGGGATATCAACTCTTTCATCACCTTCGTTCACAAAGACGCGGAGGGGGCGTTGCCCTCTTCTGTCAAGATGACCTACGCCCGTCACGCCTGGATGTTCAAGTCCCAGCAGATGTGGAAGCATTATGGGTACGTGTCGTGCTAAGAGCCCACCCACGCAACACTGCTTCCATTATAATCTGTGTGGCATACCATCCGCCTCGATCACCCACCAGAGACACTCTTATCAATCATCTCATCACCACCTCAGACCACCTCAGAGTTAGGTACCCATGTGCCAAGTTAATATTATGTGGGGATTTAAATGAAATTGACACCACTGATATCCAGGACCAGCTATCACTATCACAAGTTGTGACCTTCCCCACACACGGTCAGAATACCCTGGACCTTATCTTAACTGACTTAGCGGACCAGTACCAACCACCTCAACCAATGCCTCCTATCGGGTGTAGCACACACTTATCAGTGCTCTGGTCCCCAGCTGCCACTCCCACTCAAGTACAGAGACCCTACATCAAGACCTACAGGCCGATTACTGACTCTGCAGTGCGCCTCTTCGGGCAGTGGATAGTTCACCATCCCTGGACTGAAGTACTTAGCGTGGATGACGTGGAAACCAAATGGATAAATTATACCAACACCACCACGCAAGCTCACCACCACTTCTTCCCCGAGAAGTCCGTCAGATCTCACCCAGCTGATTTGCCCTGGATCACACCTCGGATCAAAAGACTTATGCAACAGAGAGACAGAGCCTTTCATCTCAATGACCACATCCGCTACAGGTCCCTTCGCAACCGAGTCATCCGCGAAATACGCACTGCAAAGAAGTCCCACTACCCAACCAAATTACAACACCTGAAACAGACCAACATCAGTCAATGGTATGGTAAGCTTAAAGAACTCTGTGGACTAAACAATAAGACACACCCCCTCCCCTTCCTTAGCCATCTCACTAGTGTTGACGCAGCTGAGCAAACAAATAACCATTTCGCTACTATATGCCAGACGCTCCCACGGCTTGACACAACCACTCTCCCTGCTTACCTACCAGCCCCCCTTCCCACTGACTTAGTAGAAGAATTTGACGTAGCAAAACGCCTGGACAAACTAAAATTAAAACGCTCTACCACCCCCATTGACTTACCAATGAAACTCTTCAAGGAGTTCTCCCCGGAGCTTGCTAAACCCCTCTGCTCCATCATCAATGCTTCTCTCAGTCAAGCCAGATGCCCAGCTGACTGGAAGACCTCTTATGTATCACCAGTGCCCAAGTCAACCAGCCCACAATCCTTAAATCAGCTACGACCTATTGCAATCACCCCAATACCCAGCCTAATCTGTGAAAGTTTTGTGTTCGACTGGGCTTATGCTGATATTGCAGGAGTCGTAGACCCTCAGCAATTTGGCAACATGAAAACTTCCTCCACCACTCACTGTCTTGTCAGCTTTCTCGATTACATATACCGCCATCTCGAGAAACGAAAAACGTCTGTAGCTGTCGCCTTCATTGATTTCACTAAAGCGTTCGACCTAGTCGACCACAATATAATCATCAACAAAGCTATTGACCTCGGGCTTCGAAGAAGCCTCATACCATGGCTTACAGACTTCCTCAGTGACCGACGCCAAGCTGTACGCTTCCGAGGGGCTGTCTCCACCTTTCAGTCACTCACCTGTGGCGTCCCCCAAGGCACCAAGATGGGACCACTCTGCTTCCTTATGCTCATCAATGATGCCCTAAGAGAAACCCCTGCTCGCTGGAAATATGTCGACGACTCCACCATTGGGATCAGCGTCAACAATTCTGCTCCCAACTATACCGCCCTTCAGGATTTATTGAACAGTCTCCAAAACTGGGCTACCAACAACCATGTCACCATCAACCATACCAAGACCATGGTTATGCACATCAACCTCTCCTCCGACATTGTCCCACCTCCTTCCATTACTCTAGGTCCGAACACACTCCAGGTCGTAGATTCCACGAAGCTCCTCGGCGTCACCATAGACAACAAACTAAATTGGAAACCACACGTCAATGAAGTTGTCAAATCCTCCAGTTTCCGTCTCCACCTCCTCCGCCGACTCAAGTCCCTCGGAGTTCCTGCACACGAGCTCCTCAGTGTTTACACAACATTCATACTTCCCAAGCTCACCTATGCCTCCCCCACCTGGTCTTCCTCCCTAAATGCCACACAACGTAAACACCTAGAAAAAGTGCAAAAGAGGGCATGCAAGATTATTCTCTCCTCCTCCTACTCCACATATCAAGAAGCGCTCAACACACTGACCCTTTCGACTCTCACTGACCATCACCACGACCTCATCTGCAAATTTGGTAAGAAGCTTCTACACCATCCCCGACACCGGCTCCTACTACCACCCGAGGTCCCTTGTCCGAGAATTGCTGTTCGACACCACAACCGCATCCAGCCCATACGTGCACGAACTGATCGCTATAAGAACAGCCCAGTCCCAACCATTGTAAAAATTATCAATAACTTGTAATACTGTAACACTGTCACTACGTTGAATTGAACTGTAGTTTGAGCTTTTCCCCATCTAAGTTATTATATGTCTTATTTGTGTCACTTATGTTACTTGTATATTATTTGTAATTCGTAACCCATTCCCCAAATATGTAACTGTATATTTTCAGCCTTCTGGCTGCCAAGCTCTTTCAATAAACCGTTAATTATTATTATTATTATTATTACATATCCCCCCCCCACACAAGCTTTCCACACTAGCCCATACACAAACCCCCCACACGAAGCCCTCCACACATACCCCTCCCACACAAGCCCTCCACACATACCCCCCCACACAAAACCTTTCACACATACCCCCCCCCACACGAAGCCCTCCACACATACCCCCCCACACATAACCTCCCCATACACACGCCCTCCACACATGGTAGTTTTTCCCTCCATCTCTATGTAAACTACCATCCACCAGTTCCCTCCTTCACTGGTTCCCTTACACAAATATTTCCTCTCCCTCTCTTTAATTTCTTTATCCTGTGAGTGAATGGGGATGGGAGGGGTGGGGGGAGTGAAGGGGAAGGGGGGAGGTGGTGAGGAGATAGGGGAAGTGGTAATGAGGAGGGAATGGGAGGGAGTGTGTGAGTGAGAAGGAGGCGGTGAGGAGTAGGGGAAATAACAGTGGGATGTGGAGAGTGTGTGAGTTAGGAGGAGGGGGATGGGGAGGGGGGAGGGGGGTGTGGTGATGGGTAGGGGAAATAACAGTGGGATGTGGAGAGTGTGTGAGTTAGGAGGAGGGGGATGGGGAGGGGGGAGGGGGGTGTGGTGAGGGGGAGGGGGAGGGGGAGGGGGGTGAGGGGTAGGGGAAATAACAGTGGGATGTGGATAGGGTTTACTCGAATATTTATTGTGAGAAGAAAGAAAAAAAAAGAAATATTGAAGTGATTCGAGGTTTATCTTCTATTAATATTATGGTGTCTGTCTGTCTGTCAATCTTTCTCTCCGTCAATTTCACTTGATCTTTCTCTCAACCTGTTGGGTAGATATTTTTCCTCTCTCTCTCTCTCTCTCTCTCTCTCTCTCTCTCTCTCTCTCTCTCTCTCTCTCTCCTCCTGGTACACCACAAATTAAAGGTTAATGGGGTATATACCTGTAATGGGAATTTTCAGACTCTAATTGGAGGTAATAATTAGGTCATTTGGGTACCCAGCGATGGCGTGGGTCGTGGTGGTGTGTTTTTACTCTCTCTCTCTCTCTCTCTTTATTTCTTTCTTTCTCTGTCTACCACTACAGGTATTTCTCTTAACGTCTTTCTTAACCTAACCTAACTTAACCCAACCTAACCTTACCTAATTTAACTTAGCATAACCTTACCTAATTAACTTGAACCTAACTTTACCAAATTTAACTTACCCTAACCTTAGTCTTACCGAATTTAACCTTACGAAATTTAACTTAACCTTACGAAATTTAACTTACCCTAACCTTACCTAATTTAACTTATCCTTACTTAACTTAACCTTACTTAATTTAACCTTACCAAATTTAACTTAACCATACCAAATTTAACTTACCCTAACCTTACCTAATTTAACTTATCCTTACTTAACTTACCCTTACTTAATTTAACCTTACCAAATTTAACTTACCCTAACCTTACCTAATTTAACTTACCCTTACTTAATTTAACCTTACCCAATTTAACCTAACCTAACTCCCCCCCAACGAGCATTTGAGTATTTTATCATCAGGTGAAAAAAAACTGTGGGTGACTAATGTACAAAGTGACCCCCCCCCCCCCCAAGAGATAATTAATCCCCCCTTCGAGTTACTGTGTATCTCTTCACCTGACCTCTTTACTCCACTGACCGCCTGGGGACGAGGTCAAAGGTCACTTGGTGCTGTTTATTTATTTAATACACCATCGATGAAAAATCAGGGTTACAGCCACACCCTCAAAGGTCACACACACACACACACACACACACACACACACACACACACACACCACAATAATCACTTGACTGATTTTCTTTTTCTTTTTGTCTGAACTACAATACAAAAATTCTTTCTCTAATATCCTACCAAATCTGTTTCTATAATGAAGAATTTGTATATATTATGTCTAGAGTCCATAGAACATGTTAAAGCAAAAATAAAACAATAAAATATACAAAAATAAATGAATAATTCCCCCCTAAAATAGAAAACGAGAATTAAAACCCAGGGGTAACTAAAGCAGAGACGTGACAAAGACAAAATATGCGATCATCATTATAATTTTATATTTTTTGCCTCATTCTGTGGCTGGGTGGAGAGGGTGAGGGTCAGGAGGAGGGAGGGAGGGAGGGGGAAGGGGAGATGGAAGGGGAGAAAGGGGGGGGAGGGAGGGAGGGGAAGAGGGAGATGGAAGGGGAGGGAGGGAGGGGAGGGTTCAGTCAGAGAAAAAAATGCTAACAAAGAAAAATTTTATTCAATTAGTGGACTAGGAAAAATGGGCAGTTTACGCTCGACTGAGTTGATTGTGTGCACATTGGTCAGCTGAAATTTTATTACTATTATTCTCTCTCTCTCTCTCTCTCTCTCTCTCTCTCTCTCTCTCTCTCTCTCTCCTCTTCTCCCTCTCCCTGCCACCCCTCTCTTTTTTCTCTTCTCTTCTCTCCCTCTCATATCCCCCCTACACTCTCTTGCCGTCTCTACACACACGCACACGCACGCACACACACACACACACGTACCTAGGTGTACGTGTAGAGGGTAGTAGTACTGTCAACAACATGATATAATTCCAATTAACGTTTCCGCTTCGCTTTACCTGTACAGAAAAATAAGGTAACGCTTAATTAAATACACTGCAGCTCTGTAGGGAACAATTACTTAATGAACGGGCGCTGTCTGTGACGACGTAAACAATGACCTAACTGTCTGTGACGACGTAAACAATGGTCCAGCTGTATGTGATGACGTAATCAATGGTCCAGCTGTATGTGATGACGTAAACAATGGCGCAGCTGTATGTGAT